>CAAKHB010001976.1:100917-182319 GCA_901007665.1 Aeoliscus strigatus | reverse complement strand
TATACATCTGCTCATGATTACTTTGGTCTGCTTGTAGGACAAGGTCACAAAGCTAAACCTGGAGCTTACTGATCTTCAGAATGTGGAGGAGCCCCATTCAGAGGACCTCCAGCCCTTGGTTTGTACACATCTCCACTGTATTCAGCTTGGTGATTACATGTTGAATCATGGAGTTTTGACTGTACAAATAGTCCCCTGCTATTAAATCTAATCTCTCTAGAGAACTTCTTTTCAACTCTCAAATAGTCTTGCAAGCCTCTATTGTGGTCTGTCATATTTCTACCAAAGGAGGAGGATCTTCAAGACATTGTGAATAAGATCTCATCGAATAGTGCTGAGTATAAACAGGCACAGACACACATGGCCAATCTCAAGGTGTCCTATGAGAAGGCTGAGAAGGAGTACAGACACCAAAAAGACCAGATCAATGCCATTGCTGAGGAGGCTGACTCGGTCAAGGTAATTACACTCACAGCTTCAATGTGTAAAATTGCGCATGAGGGTCGTCCGTCCACACAGATACAATTTGGAATGCAAACGCTCATATTTTGCAGACAGATTCAAATGCGGGGGCTGAAAATGCACTGCTATGAAACCACCCCCAAGTCTCCAGCCTTCAACCCCTTCCGCTGATGTTTCATAACAACAATGTTACAATGCTGTGTTCGTACAGCAGAACATACTGAGTCTGTTTGGTTTAAAGCAGTGAGTGTTTATGTTTCTGAGTCTCTCTGCCATGGTTCGTTTTTTTTCCGGTTCCCAGTGTTTTTCTCTGTTCACTTCAAGCGGCACCCTCTGAAAGTGATCGGATCTTCTTACCGCAGAAACTCCAACAAGATTGCTTTGCCAGTCAAAAATCACATACTTTTTTTTTTCTTGTTACGGAGCCAGAGAGAATAGATTTCGTGTTTTCGTACGTGTGGACATGGCCTAAAACATCATATTTTTAGTGACAGACATGAACTGTGACAGTCCTGATGGTTACATTTGTATTTCCACTGTCTTGGGCCATCTTTATTTGGTGACTTCTCAGCACATTGACACACAGACACCCATGTTTCTGGTCATATGGATGTGTTTATCGTTGGGTACTTGTTTACTTTGTCCGACCAAAGGAAGAACTAAGTAAGGCTGACCAGGAGGTGATGAAATGCAGACATCACAAGAAACACTATGATGAGAAACGCAGCGCCCATCTCCAAAGCATCCAGATCCTTCAAACTGGCATAGAAAGAAAGGAGAAGGAAGTTCAGGTATGTCACACGGGAGCCACAACTTACCTTTATCAACCCCATTTTAAATATACAAAGCAACAATTATGTCCCTTAGCTTGTTCAGTTCTTTGACAGCTATTGCATTGTGTGGACAAAATAAAATAGAATAGAATATACTTTTATTGTCCCCGTGGGGAATTTTTTTCACATACAGTTTAAAGAAAGAACAGACAGAATAAAAAAAACAAGAAAATGCAGCAATGACATACTTCACAGAAGTAAATACATATACATACATTATATAGCAAAAAATATATCATACATATATTATGATGATTTCAGTGTACATAGCTTATGTAGCTTAATGCAAATATCAAGGCAGGTTAAAGTCTTCTATATGGTGTGGTGATATTGTTTATCCTGAGTGACATGTTTTAAATGACTATTTCAGTTTCACATCCATTGCAAGGAGTTATTTGTTCCCCTCCACTCTCCAGGAATCTGTTTCCAAAGCTAAAGAGATCAGTCCTGAGCGCCTGGAAATACGTCGGACAGCCAAAAGCCTGGACAATGAGATCAACAGTCTGAATGTTAAGATTGCTACCCAGCAGGAGCAGCAGGGGGATCGTGACGAAATTGTGAGGTATGTTTTCCTCCTTGTGTCATATCCTAGTCAGGTGATGCAGCATCTGGTTCCATTAGTGGCTCTGAGTGTGGTTGTTGTCTTTCTCACACCCAGACAGTATCGTGAGGCACTGGAAGAATACAACAGCAAGGCCAAGCAGATGAAAAGCCTCAACAGCTTCATCAAAAGCCTGGACAATGTTATGCACCATAGACTCCAGGTTTATGCAGAGCTCAGGAGGCAAGTCCATGAGCTACTACTTAAACATGATGTTAAAAAACAACAATTACATACACTTCTATTATTTACGCTCTTGTAAATAATGGGATTTCTTTCTTAACTTTTTGTTCCTCTGACTCTCTCTGTTTCAGGTTCCTTTCAGCCCGTTGTAAATATTACTTTGATAGCATGCTGTCTCAGAGAGGCTACACAGGAAGTATGGTCTTTGACCACAAGAATGAAACCCTCTCCATCACAGTAAGAACATTTTATCACACAGCTCAGACACTCAAAGCTGGATGGCTTTTGATTGGCAGCCTGAATTAAGCAAGTGCTTGTTCTTAATTTGGAGCTGTTGACCTCAATCTAACCCTAACCCTAGCACATGTGTGACTGCCGCTGACCCTGATTGTCTCTCCTCTCCCATACAGGTGCAGCCAGGCCAAGGAAACGAATCAGACCTGAGTGACATGCGCTCCCTGTCCGGAGGCGAGCGCTCCTTCTCCACCGTATGCTTTGTCCTGTCTCTTTGGGCCATCACAGAGGCGCCGTTCCGCTGCCTTGACGAATTTGATGTTTACATGGTAAGAACGTTGATTGTTGACATTGTACTCGTCGCTGGGGATTAATTGGGTCAGTTTATGTTTATTCTGGGTTTTATATGAACATGGGAAAAACGTGAAATATGGAGGTGCTGTGAATTCTGCAGCCTGAAGAGGTTGAACATTGCCCAGCAAGCACCAGTAAATATCAGCCGTCAGATGAGTGTGCACTGTCAGTGTTGGCTGGAGATATTCAGACAATTGTAGTGCACACAAGAGCATTTTCAGGCTTAAAGACGTTGGCGCCCAGAGACTATGACACATTTCACTTCTTTTACTGTTTTAACCTTGAATCTAGTCCAGAGATGAGATACGATAAAATATGATCTCCTCTCACTGGAGGAAATTCTTTCATTTTATTACATGTTACTTAAAAATATAACTTGACGTTTTGGCAATTTTGTATTTTTTCTTCAATCAGGACATGGTGAACAGGAGGATATCCATGGACATGATGCTGAAAGTTGCTGCGAGTCAGCGCTATAGGCAGTTCATTTTCCTCACCCCACAGAGCATGAGGTGACCGATCCGAGAGTGTTTATGTTTGTGTATAAAATCAGTGTGGCCACCCAGAGTGATTTATTTACATGGTTATTGTATATTAACTTGATAATTTAGCTGTGACAAATTCCTCCAATCAGAAATAAGGGCCATCAGTACACTGGGAGGATGAACTGGCAAAGAACCCTAGTTCACTTAGAAATCTTTGTTGCATTTTTCTTCTCTTCCCCAGTTCCCTCCCGGAGAGTAAACTCATCAGCATCCTCCGTCTCAAAGATCCAGACCGGGGCGAAAGAAGCGAAGAACAAGTTGAGGATGAGAGCATGTGATTTTTCAGTCTCACATTCCAGACCAGCAGCATGTGTCACGTGTTTTTGTGAGTTCAAATTCAACTGCAGTTTTCCTGCTGCCTGTTGTGAAAAAGTTCCTCTTGTTGAATCCATGTTCCAAGTATTAGCAGTCTTACATACGTGTCACTATACAGAGAGGGGATGTATTTTTCTAGACTTCGATATTGTAAGCAACAAATGTCCATTAAACTAGTAAGTTCCTTAAAAAGTGTCATCCTTTACATTTAAACCATCAAAGAGTCCTGCGCCCTGTCTACTGTCAGATTGTCCTCATTGTTTCCCCCAAGTTTTCCTGTGCAATGATAGATGGAGATGGGATAGTACGTGCTGCCTGCTGTTCTAGATGACCCTGACAACAAAACTCCAACCCCTGTGTGAGTGCGTCAAGGACCAACATAGTATGAAGAACCAGAACTCCCCACCAGTCCATTTAGAGCTGAAGAACTTTTCAGCTTCTCAACTTCTGACCTGGATCACTGAGACCCTGCACAGACATTTCTTTACAACCTTGTGACAGAACATTGTAACGTGCAATCGGGATGGCATCACCAGCTGTACTTGAAAGATTTGGGTCAGCAATAATTATCTAGAAACCATGACCTAATAAGATAATCAAAGATAAGATAATCCGTTCTTGTCTAACAGCAGGGTTGTAGCAGCAGTGCTAATCTATGACATATTAGAAATGAGTAAAAGTCTATAGATAAACATGTAATAAGCAGTATACAGGAGAGACAGTCGGGGGGATAGTACTGGTGTTACTATGTTACCATTACACTGGCTAATGATCACCATTAAGCAGAAATTGCAGCCATTCAGGAGTTAATACTTACTCTTATCCTAACCCAACCCCTAGCCCACCTTCTCTGTGGCTGTTAGCACCAGTCTGGTAGTATTTAAGGTCAACTCTGTAAGAGAGGTGGAGTTACCTTTAAGGGCTCTCTGCCAAACCCACCACACGAGGCAGCCTACTGGAATGCACGTCCACCCATGCAGATAACGTGTGTGGACAACACACCTGACCTAAAGAAAGGGGTACTTCTTCCTTGAAGGCTTCAACAACCAGGCAGCATGAAGCCCAAATCTCTGTCCCTGAGGTTCTTTGACAGAAACACGTCATCAGGACAGACCTCACGTACAGGAGCAGCAGCGTATCAACACCATGTG
Source organism: Aeoliscus strigatus (assembly GCA_901007665.1). NCBI lineage: Eukaryota > Metazoa > Chordata > Actinopteri > Syngnathiformes > Centriscidae > Aeoliscus > Aeoliscus strigatus. The sequence goes on along the minus strand of CAAKHB010001976.1, from coordinate 177,641 downwards.
GACTGTGTGGATCGACCAGGAAGCCAGTCTGCCCACAGTGACAGCCAGCAAGTGGCTGACAGCAGCAGACGCAAAGCCACAAAGTGCCACAGGGAAGTCCACTTTGCCTTTCTGCCGGAGCGGTATGAACCACTGATCGAGGAAGAGGTGCAAGTCAAGGACAAAAAGGAGCAGAAGAAGACGAAACGAGAAAAGTACAAAAAAGTCAAAAAGGTTGGTCCTGTGTGCTATTATGCAGAAAATAGAATTGATTTTATGTGGATAAATTGTAGTGTGTCAGTATTCAAAGATGTTTGATTTTATATTTAAAAGGAGTCTGTCACTGAAATACTATCAGTTAACCATCAAGCGACATTTACAGCTGCATTCTCCTCTCCAACCGAGTCCGACGCCAGACATAGATTAATCAAAATTAATAAATGCCACAAATTTCCAAATGTGCTGCATAGAATGAAGATGAGGTTTTCTCTACTTCCTCCCAGCATGTTGTCTTTTCTCTGCATACAGGCTGTAAAGTTTGACCTCAATAGTACAGAAGTTTTGTCGTGAACTGCAAAGAACCAGGTCATAAATAGTGAGAATAACGCAAGTACAATTTATGAATAATACATGACATCTGGTTCCATTTGCACAGTGCAGAAGGACAAAAGCTTGTTTTGATAATGTCACACAGCTGAACTGTTTAATGCGTGGGCACTGGTTGATGAGTGCTTAACTTAACAAATCAAACCTTTGTCTTTCTTCTAGTTTTGATTTGGGTAAGTAAAACATATTCTACAGTCTAAATGTGGCCTCAATCAGCTGCCTGAATAATTTATATACATATTTAAATGCTGGAGAATGATGATAATCATGGGATAATATGTGCAAAATTGCAAGCTACATTTTTCAGTTCGTGGAGATCTTGTAAAATGTAAAATGAAGTGAGAATGCAGAGTATATTGTATTTATTAAGTGACCTTTGCTGTATCACCTCATGCTGCTGAATTTATTCGCATGAGGAGTGTTTGTCCCTTATTCCATTTTTTTTTACACGCTATCAGATGCGTTCACTCATCCTCATTAAAAAGATGAAAACGTGATAACGATCAAATCTGAAGGCTTGTGGAACTGATTCACACAAATCACCATTGGTTAATTTTTAACCAATTTTGATTTTAGTAAATTTCATGTTTACATTAATTTGTACTTGGTCTCTGACTTTTATAGTAATCTTCCTTCAAATGAATCCATGCATACGGGTGTGATGGACTGATCAAAGGATGTCTGTGTTGGTTTTATTTTTCTTACTCTGACTTCCTGTTTCTGCTTCAACTGTTCCGCCCTTTCCTGTTGGAGCAAAACACAAGACAATAGAGTTCACGGGGCTCCTTGTTTATACTTAGGAGGAAAGCATATGTTCCCTGCTCTGCTATTGTCCTAAACACCCCTGAGACAAGTCGTCATTCAAAAGCCTTTTCAATAAACTTCTCAACGCCAGTTGATATGTTCCGCCAGGAAACTCAAATTTATCATTATCGGTTTGTCTAAGTTTAACTACAAAGACTTACAACGATTCGGCTTTGGTCTCAATTTAGTTTCCTCTTTGTCCAATGATTAAACACAAAGAATTCAACATTTAATCTAAGCAACATAAAACTGACAGAACAAATGATCAATCTATTGTTGTGTGTTTGTGTTTCAGAATGTTGGCAAAGCGCTGCGGTCCACTTGGAAGTGTCTTATGCTCGGCATGTACAATTTTGCCCTCGGATATTCTACTCCGATCACAGTGGCTGCGACTTTTGTCCCAGACTTCCACCCAGGCCGAACCCGGACCTGAGATGAGACACACTTGCATCTGCAGTTTCCTCATCATCACTGACTATCACTGTACTGTTTTGAACTGTCAAACTGTCACACATGTTTTCCTTTTCTACAGATATACTGCCGTACATAATGTGTAACCACTTATTACCGATCGCTGGAGATGTCTTGAAAAAAAAAAAAAAGTGCCTTGGAAAGTATGAAGTATTGCTGTGGTGTGCACGTGGGTCTACTGACCGTAGCTGTGGATGAAGTGAACTGGAGATTAGAGACCGAAAAGGCATTAACAAGGACGAGATCATCTGTGGGCCATGTGAAGGGATAAATCAAAGTTGTACGGTGGTGACAGAACTGGGACTCATGTCATGAGAAAAGAACTGATCTCCACTGAATGGAACAAATGGAGAGCTTATCTTCAGAGCTGGTATTTTCCATTTGTTGGTGGTTTGTTTTACGATGAATAATAAACTAATGACCCCACTTTGTAATGATGTTTCCAGTTTGGTTCAGTTATAGGCGCTTTGTAAATTTTCAACAACAAAGTTCAAAATTATCGTATGTGTACCTAATTAGTTTTGTTTGATTGTATTATATCATATTATTATTATTATATTATATCATATCATCTCACAATAGTTTTGTGCGTCGCTACTGGACTGTACTGTTCCAGAATGTGTTTTTTTTTTTCATAGTAAACTGTGCTGTGTTTTACCTGAGATAAATGCTGAACAAAAGTGTCTTTTTTCTTCATGACAACAACATTGTCCACTTCAATTCATTCACCTTATACAGTTTATGCATCTAGAAGCAAATACAGCTTCTATGAAAAGTGATATTCTAATATTGAATATTATTTAAAAATATTTGAGAAATGTTCTAGTTCATATTTGGTTGTTTTTTTTTCATGTAAAAAAAGTTTTTAAGGTTTTGCAGACGCCATATTCATAATACTATTGTTTTTAACCGGGCTTCTTTCCAGAGCACTTCCACCGCCAACAAATAATGCTATCTCCGGGGTAATCTTGACAACACATATCTTATGTCAGACACAAGGTAAACATCTTTCTCTTTTTCACACTAAATTGATTTCGTACGATAAGCGCCCATGCGTATGACGTCATCCGCCTGCGACAGAAAGTCCTTAACGCGTCGTTGTTGTTAATCAGACCCAAAGCAAAGCTACATTCTGTGGCTGTTCCCTGAAGATGACGCAATCCAAAGCAGAAAACATAAGCTCGATTCCGATCGATGGCTTCAGCAACTTGCGAATTACATCAATATGGACTTTCCTCATGTCGGTAAGTCGAGTTTAGCTCGAATTCAAGGTGCTAGCAACGTGCTAGCTGTGCTTCGAGTTTGCATGAACCTGCTATATGTCAGTGTATTTTTGCCCAAAGTAACACATGAACACGTCACAAGCTGTTTGTGTACTAACTGTTGTACAGGTGCAGTGGTCAGAGCCTTGGCTCATCGGGTTTTTGGTGTTTCATGTTGTGTGTCTGAGCACCACTGTGCTGACCTGCAGGTTTTACAGAGCCCAGATCTGTCACTTCCTGCTCATGGGTAAGTGGATGAATCTTAAGCTTGGCATTGTTGACCCTGATTTCTACTGATAAATAGAAATTCCAGAGAAAGGGCTAAACTATGATTTCAGACTCTAAAGCGTATAATCTCAATGAAAAAGGTATCCATCATATAATCCTGTTGGTTTCTTTTGGCCTCACTCCACAGTTGGCCTGGTGTATAGTGCTGAATACTTGAACGAGGTGGCAGCCATGAACTGGAGGTAAGATCCGTTTATCATCAAAGTACTTGCAGCATCTCTGAACTTGACACCGCCAAGATACACCTCAGTGAAATGACTTTTAAGATGGTGTTCTGTTTGCCTTCATTCTTTGACATGAAAACCTTTGAAAACACCATGACACCCTATTTTTTTTCCCACCAATTGGGCTCATGGATCTAAAAGGAAATATCCCGTGTGAATTCCATTCGATTATCTGTGAAGATGTGATGAAAAGATATTTAACCCTGTAAAACAAAGTTGGAGAAAAAAAAAAAACTCCTGTATGATCTGGGTCACCTCCACAATTGACAGGGTTCCTGACGTCTGGGGTCAATGAAAAGGTGAAAGTAGTTGTAGTTTGGTTGATAGCAGACAAGCGACGACAGTGACAACATGGCCTCCTCGGTGGAGGTGAGGATGTGCACCGTAGATAATCAGTTTTGACCTTTATGTTTCTTTCAGGTCCTTTTCTAACTTCCAGTACTTTGATTCCAAAGGGATGTTTATATCACTGGTCTTCTCCATCCCTCTCCTTTTAAATACAGTCATTATTGTGGTAGGTTTTACTCTTTACGCTCTACGCTTGGTTACATCCAGTGAAGATGTTTAAGAACATTTTGTGGAGATCTGATTCTTGTGTGTGTCGGACAGATGGTGTGGGTGTACAGGACCTTCACCACTATGGCTGAGCTGAAGACACTGCAGCTCAAGCGAAAGGCCCGTAGAGAGAAGACTGATTAATTCCTCATATTATGTCCATAAATGGGATTCACTGGGAGGAATCCACCTCTGTCATTTGCTAATCTTACATTTTGGAGAAGGAAGACAGATTCCTCGTGGCGAAGGTATAAAAGGAATATTGGATGTTTTTCATTGGAAAAAACGTTGAAAGGTGCTGCTGAATGCACTATGAGGACCAAAGAACAGTCTCTGTCTTGGATGGATTTAATGTTGATTTAATCAGTGAGTTTTCACAGAGAGAGAGAGAGAGAGAGAGATAGAGAGAGAGAGAGATGTGTATATATATATGTGTGTGTGTATACACAAGGTACAAGACAGTCTTGTGAAGTGAAATAAAAATTTCTTTGTATTTCAGTTGACAAGTAACAGTTCTTTACATAAAGGGATTAAAAAATGAAAATGGATGGCACAAAGGACAAATTAAAACAGTGAAAACAATAGCTATAAATGAAATAAAACTAATATTAAATGAGTTAGAAGAGCTGGTGTGTGTATGATCAGGTCTCCATTGATGGTTTACATTGGGGTTCTAGGGCCACTAGAGGGCACAATGGGCTATGTGAGACAGGTGCTGCTCCTCCTGGAAGGATATCTAACTTCCTTTCAGTCAGGGATATATTATGCTTCATCTGCATTAATCCGCTGAGCCTACAAACTGCATGAAGTGTAGATATTAGTGATTGGACTGGACACTGCAGTCATAAAAGTTCTCCGACGATGTGGAGGAGAGGAAATGGTGCGTGGCCTGAATGGCTCGGTCGTTTCATGAGACTCCAAAGAATTAAAAGGTAAATTGGTCACAGATTAACTTCATAGAACACATGAACATGCTAAACATGTTTATAGACATTCCTGACACTCACAACATCTTTGCATTAGGGATCGAAAAGTTGAAACCAAGGACGAGAACGCGATCCTACATTTACAGCCAGATGTAACAGTTCAAGTATCCTGGCTGCGTTCCACCCGTTTGTCCTGTTGCACAACAACTTCAGCCCATCCAATCAGCTGCAGTCCTGAGAGTGAAAACACATAAGGGGTAAGGTAGGGTGCAGGGTAAACTACAAACATTCACACTCAATCACAAACAGCTACAAAGAACAATGACCCCAGCCTGATTAAAAGAGTTTCAATTACATTGTACTTACATCTGTCTATTAGATAAAATGTGTATTTTATAGGTTTCAACACTATTTGAATGACAAGGAAGAGTTTGTTGTCATATAGCAGCATTGAGATTGTAGTTGCTGGAGCAGTACGTATATTATAATATATGATATAAATATGTCATATTTGGCCAGTTTTCCCACATTCACATGTGATGTCTGATCGTGAATTTAAAAAAAGATATTACCTTTGCATTGGAAACACTTTGGCACTTCAACTAGGCGCCTGATGATGATATGTAATACTATACAAATACTATATGTATGTAAGTCGACAGGACTGTACAAGACACTTGAGTGACTGAGGAAGTGTTGCTGGTCCAAACCAGATGTTTGACTTATTCTTATGACAATTTGATTTATTCTTTTAGGCATTCAACAGATGTGGGTGATGGTCACAACTGGCAAATAGTGTTTCGGCCAAACATATGTACATGTAAGACATAATAAATATACAAAATAGTGCATGACAGCCCTTTGAAGGTTCTGAGTTTACAACTGCATGAAATAATGTGGAGGGTCGGTCATGTAACACAATAAAATCAAGTCCAAATTGTCCATGGGTTTACATTCTGCGGGCTGAGAGGAAATGAGCTCAAATGATGGCGTTGTTTCACGCAGTTCATGCCGGTTCATGAGACCCCCAGCATCTGTGAAAGGACATTGGCCTTCGATGTTGATCTCTGAGTTTAACATACTGTAAATCATAATCATTCCTCCTCAAACCCACAACAAAACCACAACACATTTTTAATGACAGCAGAGCTTAGTTTATATATGTACGTAATAAACCCAGCTCTTAGTTTATTATGTACATTGTACATAAATAACAAATCACGGACTAATACGTTCATTTTTTTTGTAGTTCAGTGATCACACAACACTGCTTGCTACCATTGTTTTTGCCGATTAATGCCAATAAAGCAATAAACCGCCCCTACAAAGATACTCAGACATCATTATTCCAACAATGACAGGGACACGGTTCACAAAATACAATGAAAATCTAGCTGGACTCTAAACTGACTAAGTTGCCTACAACTGCAGTTTAATAATGTGTAAAAAGATCACTGCTTACTGTTATTATTAACTTTTAATTCAGGTTAAGATCATTAGAAAATGCAAGCGCATCTCCTCTCTGGTTGAGTCACAATGTGACTGGGAATAAAAGAGAGGAAGGAAAAACATGTCATGACGCACTCAGTGTGTGCTCACGAATTATTTACTATGATTTACATGATTATATAGACATTTTCTTTGATATATTCTGCAAACCACTGACGTCTGACGCCTTCACCGGTCCATCGAGGGTTACAGTGAATTCAGGGATGTGTGTGATGTGTGATGTTTTTTTATATTCGGTGTCTCCAGCTTGAAATCAGTGACTCTGTCATCTCAGTCGAACTTTGTTCACATCGACTATGACTCTCAGCTTTCATCATATCGAGGTGACAGGAAGTGGCAGATGATGACAGCGTTTCATTTTGAAGACGTTGTAGCCAAGAGGCGTTCTTCGGTTCCGACCTCTCTGGTGGAGATTTAACACGTCAGTGTTTATTTGCACGATTTGTACGTTTTTACAATAACGGGGGTTATATCATCACCCTTATAGAAGCCAAACATTCACAAAGTCTAAGTGACGGAGGCCAGAAAAACGGTTGAGGCTACATGTGGGTGGTCTTTGTGGTGAAACAACAACACTGACAAGGAGACAAAGAGACGCAGAACGGGCGGGCCGGCAATTATATATAGAGGAAACACAGAGTAGCAGGAGGGATAGAAAGACAGCAAAAGTTTCAAGACAATCCTGAACATGAACTGATTTAAAAAAAAAGGCTGGAGCTTAACAATCAGTGGCAGCATAACCACAGACAGATCATTGATTTTTGAAAGTACTTATCAGGACTGTTGTAGGTCTGGTGAAGGTGCAGGAGCAGAAGGATGAGGAGATTAAGGGTGTCAGGCATTAACCAGGGATGGACTCACAGGGAGTACAGACATACTGACAAGCTACACATTTATGACCTCCACCAAGGAGGTTATGTTTTCACCCACGTCTGTCTGTCTGTCTGTCAGCAAAATAACTTGAAACGCTTGGATTTTAAAGAAATGTTCAGGAAATGCTGACAATGGCCCAAGGAACAGATCATTAAATGTTTGTAGTGTTCTGGAACAATCTGGATCCACGGATCCTAGGAAGGATTATTTATCATGGCGAGATAGGACAATTTTCAACATATGTGTATATAATGCCACAATGACACAAGGAATTGTGATTTTTTTTTTTTTTGTCGTACAATTGACAATGAAGAACAAAAAGAAAAAAGCGCTGAGAGTGCATGATTTGCAAGGTTTGCTCATGATCCTGTTAATCATTCTGACTATCAATGACATCCATGTTTTGATGGTCAGTGAATTTATTAGAGTAAATAAAATGAACGTAGGACTAGAATATTGGGTGGAAGTCACAATATGGTAGACATAAGCTGCTATTATTATTACTATGCTGTTAAAATGATTATTGTCTTTATTATATCAGATAGAGGTTCTAAAAGCGTCTAAAAATCAGACTGTGCATGTTTGTCCATGTAAGTCCAGTGGCCAGAGGAGGAAACCAGATGAGGCAGCACAACCAGCGTCCAACAGGACGGGCAGAAGATGCAGTTAGACAGATGGAGTTAAGAGAGAAAAGGAGCTCAGTGCGTCCATAAGTTGTGGTTTGTGTCAGTGTCTGTTTCTGACAGCCTGGGATGAGTAGAGCTGTAAATCCGTCACCCTTCCTGGACACAAAACCAGCCTCCTGTTCCTTAAAGATCACGGAGCAATAACATCACAGGGCCACTTGGCACACTGAAAAATAACTCCTTGTAATCATGTAAAATGTATTAAGAAATGATATAAAGATGTCTTCAATTTTTAATGTACTCCACAGGTCCAAAAGCTCTGAACCCAGACCATCCTCTCGCCAAAAATAAACCTCATCAAATGAGCTGCTGCAAAACGAAGCAAGAGCCAGAAAAATAGGAAGGAGGGGACTGAGGTGATGGTGATGGACTGACAGAAAACTGGAAGAAATGTGAAAAACACTGGGATAAAACATTAAGAAAACATAGCAGAGATTATGCTATTATCTGAAGAATACAAAATGTTAAAGTTTAGATGTGTGACCCTCCGCCCTGGATGGTCAAACAGGCAGAGAGCTGTTTTGTTAAATTGTTTGGAAATAGAACCTGCCAAGTGTGTAAGACTCCAACAGAATGTCACAGTAACAGCTCTGTCGGCGGTTGAAGACAGTTCACACACACAAGAATAATCGGTGAGCAGATAATGACGGAGCTCCGGGTGAAGGATCTACTGAATGAAATCCGCTTATGAATCTCCAGACTCATGCCTCTGTCTGGAGGACATGTACACCCCAGGGACAGGGTGTTCATTGACACATATGCCTGTTTAGTGCTGCTATCTGAAATGCATGAATCACAGCCCATTACTGAGATGAATGACTGAACTTTGAAGCCTCCTCAGCACCGACATGGTCGAAAAAAAAAATCGTCTGTCCATGTCTTCTTCCACATCTTGACAGTACTGCACTCTAGTTACCTCCACCAAGGAGGTCGAGTTTTTGTTCCCTGATTGTTAATAACATTCTCATATTTCTACATGTCCCATTTTCATTACAATATCACCAGAGATGTTTTTGGACCAAGGAGGAACCTGTTGCATTTTGTGATTGATTTATTCGTAAAACTTGAGACCACTTGTTGGCCAACAGGTAGCGCCAAAGTGCCATTATGGTGCTAGTTGACCCCTCGTAGTCCTGTTTATATTGGTGTTTCCATTGACTTTGTTAATATCTTGGTAGAGCTCTGATGTACGGCGGCCAGGAAGTGCAATACAAAATTACAAAATTTGAAACGCTTATATAAAGCTTGAGACAAATATTTTTACATTTCATTAAACAGAATTACATTACCGAAATACATTTACCAGTCGCAAAAAAGCAAGCTTTGTTCAGGTGTTTCATATTTTGTAATGTTTTATTGCACTTTCCAACCTCCTCATCACCTAAACCACTCACAGAAGAATTGGTGGGGGTGTCCTCGCAACATGCGGCGTGACACTGTGCCTCAACATGTAAACGTCATGGGAGGTTTCTGTCGCACTGTGGGTGGCGAGTCAGGCAGGACACCATGTACTAGACCCCATACTCTATGTATAATATTAATCAAGTATTGCTACTATTATACTATGCAGGGTGACACGGTGGAGCAGTGGTTAGCACCATCGCCTCATAACAAGAAAGTCACTGGTTTGCACACACCATGAATTGATATGGTTTTTAAAGAATTTTAAGCTCCACATAATGTCAAGTTTGAGGACAAGGACAAGGTTAACAAACGGAAGTGGACAAAATCCCACAAACAGGCGACAAACTGTCACATGCACCATCAGAATCCCGCTCACACTTTCTTTCTGTGCTTTCAGACAGCTGAAAACTTGTCAAGTTTCCAATCAGACACATTTAAATAGCATGGCTGGCCCTAGAAAACCCACTTTATCTACTGCTGATTGATATTTAATGTGTGTGTGAGTGTGTCTGCAAGTGCCACAATCCAATTCCAACACTGAAAAACATACCTCACATGGCCAAGTGTATTGCAAAGGTGAGCGTCTGGGCGTAGAAGATGAAAGAAGACGAGAGGGAGACGTGGAAGAAAACGTGATAGTGGAGCCTTTGTTCTTTGACGTCTCCACTAATGAGTCATCACCCCCATCATGTCCAGGTCCATGTGTCACATGAGGGGGCGCCGCCCTGCAAACGTCATTATCTGCTCAGTGAATCTCACCTCAGTATATCAACTGGACTCTAACATTAATGTATAGAACATAAGTACGTCCTTGACCCGATATATAGTGAATATGTCTTTGGAGTTGGGTGCATAAATCCATTGGTAAATGTGAAGCAGATGCAGTGGGTGTAGAAGTGGATAAAATACGTTTGTCCTACAAGCTGGTGGAAACAATGATTTCAGTAATAATAATAATCATAATCATAATAAATTACATCATTTGAAAAAAAATATACATTTGAAATTTAAAAAACAATTCAGTAATAAAACTATACATTACATTTAGAAAAATATTCATTACTCATAAATGTGCATGATCTATATTTTTCTTCAGTTTGTAATAACTAAAATCCTCATTTGATCTTCCGGGAATTACATATTATGGGAAAGAAAGACAGTCAACCATTTCCTGTCAGGATTCATTCAGTCACTGACCTTCATCATCATCCTCTTTTCCTGCTACGCCTACACTAAACCCAGTATTACCTCGATTCCCTCCCCCTTCAATCATCAGAATATCACTCTTTTCTTTTGACTTTCACTTTTCGCAATCTGTCGTCTGACTGTGACGGACTCTTCTACGGAAAACAAGGTCAATGCAGGATGCTGCTTCAGCATGACTCCACTTCCGCACGACGGAGACTGCTGGATACCTGCTCTTCCTCCTCCCATGAAATCGTAATGCAGTTACTTTCCCATTCAGTCATTGTCCTGATGTGCTGAATTAAAGCTGAACGCTCCCCACTGAGCACCAGGGAGCGTGTCACGATGTTTGATCTTCACACAGATCACACAGAAAGCAGGGGGAAATAACAAAAATAGCACGACCTGATGAAATATGAAAAGCTACCATTTGAATGATCTGCTGTGGATCACAGCGCAAAATATATGTGCAGGGCAGCTTTGTAAAGAGAGGTAAACTTTTTATGTTTGCACATCACCAAAGCGTTGCTCCTCAAAAGTCACAACAGTGATTTAGTAAGTCAGTGATAATTAAAGATCATTCTAAGAGGTTGATTTGGTATTAATCAGTTTTCACTTTTAGCACATAGAAGCAATAAAAGCCACAAAGAACTGCATGACAGAGGTTTCTTCTCCTCCACTGTTCTTTTGTGTTTCTTAAGCATCTGGTGCAGTGGTGCTGCCTGCCAACACAATGTCAAAGCACTTTTTAATGATGTCATTTTCACTAACCACTTTGAATTACCCCAGGGTAACCTCCAGGAGGTTTCCACGCCCCTGGACCCTCCGTCCCAAAATATCACGTTTGAGTTCATTCCACTATTAGCATCAGTATTTTGTTCTTTCTATGTTTTTGGGGTTTTTTAAGTTTCACGCCCTCTTTTGGGGCCCGACCTTTTGTCGGCACCGGGCCTTCCACCTGATTACTTGAGTCTCTACTTTTGAAATCTTGTTTTTGTTGCTACTCTCTGTTGTCTCCTATTTCACGGGGGCAAGGTTCAAGACTGCTAACATGGGTTCAAAGCTCACCAAGGCTGCTGTTTTTAACAATGGGGACGTTTGATTAGGAGTCCTGTTGTTCAATGGGTTTGGGGCTTTTTCCTCTCCCCCCCAGTCCCTTCTTTGGGGGCCAAACTGACCTTGTCTGTCATGTTTGCGTAGTCTCGTCTCTATTTTGCATATTTCCGGTTTTATTTCGGGAGTCACGCTCCACTAGTGTTTCGTTCTCACTTCACCTCTGGCCACCGTCTTGTCCCACCTGATTCCCATTAGCCCTAATTACCTTGTGTCTCTCACTGTCTCGGACGAACCCAGCTGACACGGCTCCCCTTCATAACGCCCTCGTTAAGACCAACAGCTAACTGCCCTGTGCTGCAGCCTCCAAAACACTTTTGTGCAACAGAATTCCATGAGTGCGACACTGGGCTCACAGGTCGGTCCCCTTCTTGAGAGACAGGACGGAGCAGCCCCCACAGCAGCTGCGCCCAATGCAGAGCCTGACTCCCCACCTGTAATGACCACCACCGGTGATGGCACAGTATCTTTCGGTTGAGTCGGGGGATATCAGGCCTTTCCTGACGCAGATTTTGCCACTGAGCGCTCCAAGATTGCATTCATCCTCTCGCACCCGTCTGGGCGGGCTGAGGCTTGGGGGCAGCCGAGTGACGCCACCACTCCGCTTCATGTACTTCCCTTGCCGACTTCACCGAGGCGTTCGGGCAGATCTTGGTGGGGAAGCGTTACTGACTTTGCCATAGACTTTTGCACGCTCGCTTCGGAGAGTGGTTGGAATGCTGCTGTCTTGACGGAGGCGTTCTTTCAAGAACTTTCCGACGGGGTTAAGGACCACCCGGTGACCGCAGACCTGCCAGCTGACGTGGACGCCCTCATCAAGCAGCTTCTGGAACAGGACCAGGGACGCACATCTGATCACCTCCAACCTCCAACTCTCCCCAAACCTTTCCACATCCATCTTCCCTGTTGGATTTAACACGTCGGGGGTAGTCACGTTAAAATAGTTCAATAGTTGATTGTTACTTGTGTTTGTTTGCCGAGGCCAACGAGCTGGACCATCAGTCACACATATAGACAGCAACACCCACGTGTCTGTGTAATGTCAGGACGCAGGGAGGACACGGCCAGAGATTCAATCAAAGCCCTGAGAGGGGACAAGAACATCCAGCCACTGTGTGTTTATCTGCACATCAATCTATCAGGAATCCATCATGGTTCCTCTGCTAGAATGTCACTCTCACATTACAAAGGGAGCTTCCCTCACCGGTGAGTAAACTTGTCTTCCCCCTCATCGATGACCTCCTGCGTCACCAGCTATGTTTGCTGAGGTTTCCATCTGGGATAAAAAAAAAACCCAAACCTTTTTTCCTGTCAAGACATTTTTGTCAGAGGTAATTTCCCACTACAAGAGAGACCACAAACAGCCAGAACAAACCGAGACAGAGGAGGGTGTGTACCCACTGGAGGTCGAGATGAAAAGATGGCAGAGGGGATGTTGGGACCTCAAAGAATTCCTCGTGAAGGATTCGTTGAAACTTTTAATGAAGAGTAAGACTCAGATGTCTACAACTAATGTCGAAGAGATATACTTTCATTCATCAAGCACACATGGGGATTAGTACTCCAACAAAACACCTTGCTGATGTATGTGTGGCAGCGGGAGGATGCAATTTTGCCCCCCCAAGGAAATTAGTTAGGGACACAGAAAAGGCACACAAAAAGAAGAAAAAAAATTACAATGAATAAACAATTCGATCCAAGCAATGACACAACTCCCGGTGTCGCAACACTTTTACCACTGACACTTTATTACATGAGTGAGGGCCCAAGAAAGAAACAGTAAGTAATTATCAGTGGAATAAAGCAAGCTGTTCTGCAGCACACTTCAAAGAAAGAATACACATGCAAAGCAAATAAAAAATCAAATTATCAGGACCACCAACGCAGTGTGTTTATGTGTGTGAAGAAAGCTACGACCATGTGTCACAGGAAATGATCACAACTGGAACAGGAAGATAAAACAAATCGGTGGTGAATCCACAGCAACAACCAGATGATCGTAAAGTTGATTTAGGAGGAAGAGAAATCCGTGGATTATTCACAATCACGACCAGGCGTGAGCAGCTTTACTCCGTTGACAAGACAGCAGTAGCGTCCCGGTGAACGGATCATCTCGGCACGGGCCCAAACGTGGCCTGCAGAGCGTGCACACGAACAACGACAATTACACGCAGGTAAAACTGCATGAATGGGGAAGGCGTAACCTGATTCCAGGCCACCTACCACAGAGCATCAGGACAGCCGCCAACATACGGCAGCGACATACCTGGAGAGAGTGGACTTACTGCACAGGCCACACACAGCCACAGCCAGTCGACTGACACACGGAGAGGAACAATGACGATCAGGTGTCATGGCCAGAGGCCGCACGAGACCCCAATAAAACCAGGACTTACAAGTTCAGAGAGGTAGAGGTGAGAACATCATTAGAAGCAGACGGAGGCCTTTTGAACAGTTAACCGGAAAGGAGTCATGTTGCACATTCTAGAGACAGTGGGAGCTCTTCTAGCTGTAGATCAGACGTGACGCTCCATAGCCCTTGTGAAACACACGCAGAGGAAACACTATAACAAACTGTGCACAAATATCATATCTGGTGTAAAAGCGAATACTCCAATTGCGCTCCAATCTCACTGCGGTGCTCTTCACTCTGCAAAAATGGAACGACACGTGAGGTTTTTGCATTGTATAACGCGTTGCATAAAGTAATTCGGAGGAAATTAAATCCCTGAAACCTTAGCGCGGAATGGCCGTGGAAACATTCAACAAGCTTTTGGCTAGCTTTAGTCAGTATTTGGTGAACGAGACGCAGCGCACAGCCCAAGGCTGCTGTTTCATCAGTTGTGCAAGACGTGACCAGCAGGGAGCCCAAGCTGCCAGGAGTGAGGAGAACAGTGACTGGTGGTGCCTTTCCTCCTTTGCCAACGGAAACAAATTCATTCAGCAGCAATGCATTTCAAAGTGGGACGTTTATACTGGAGGCTGTTGCCGACGACCTGACGCCAACAGATGTGGGCTGGAGATAATGTTCAGGAAGATAAACTCGGAAAGAGAAGCGGGACCAGAAGGGTTGAGGGGGCCAGGCGGCCTCTGAGTGAGTACCATGTTACCAAATGTGTGTTTGTCCAATATCATCAATTGGAGACGGTTTCATCCCTGATAGCTGCGTGGCCGCCAGTTTTCAGGAAAGAAATGGGGGAATGTCGAGCGATGAGCGCTTCCTGGCTGCTTCTCAGATGTTTGATAAACTGTCAAGTCAAATCAGAATTTATTTGTATAACTCTAATTCACCATAACAGTTTTCCCATGACGTGAGTGAAGTTGAAAGTCCCTTGTTGTAGTTGTAACTAACCAGTTCACTCCTCAGAATCAGGGATCATTTTTTCCTAAATTTGATTATTATTAATATTGGCCTGATTTTCATCGATTTCTTAGTTTTTCATACAGTGATGAGTTAAAGAAAATAAATAAACCACTACTAATGAACTACATTGGAAGGCTTTTGTTTTATTTTTTACTAATGTTTAGTCAAAAAAAAGCAAAGCACTGCAGAACTTTTCTAATTTTACGTTCCCTGAAACTATATATAGTTATGTAGTTTATAGTTATATATAGTATAGTATAGAAGAAACCTGCCTGTTGACAGGTTGACGCGAGCGCCTGTGGCTCCACCTCATTGATGATGTGTCCCCATCCTGAACTCTGTATATGAGAGCTGAGGTAAACCTCATAATCCAATCAAAACAAATAAGTGTAGAGCCACTACATTTGGGTGTGTATTTTTCTTCTGGTTGTGCGTGTATTTGTTCCCTATCTGAACCTGTTGAAGACTGTAGGATTTGAGTGATTTTGCTCTGGTGAATCTGTGAAGCTCCTGTCACGTCATTTGTCTGACGGCTGTAAGTGTACATCTTCTAAGCTAAGTCAATGTTGTTTGTTATGGCTGCGGAACGCTGACTGTCAACTCGGCAGAAAAAGACTGCCCTGAAAGACAGACACCTCGTTGTTTAGAATAATCAGTGTCTTTGTCTTCGCTGCCCACCGTCAGCTCGCCTGTGAATAATGGGTCACACATGAACTCAGATTATCGTCAGGAGAAAACCACACGAACCAGAGAAGGAAAATAGGCCTGTTGAAAAGTCAAGCTGATGAAAGGGCTGAATGACAAAACTGCATTTTGAACTAATTGTAATCCCTAAATTGATGTTTTATTTGATTGTATTGATATTTTAATTGATTGTTTGCAATCTATTTCTTAACTTGTATGAACTAAATAAGATCTGCATCTCAATTGGTCCAATGGTTAAAATACAAATTTTAATAAATATCACAATATTTTTAAATTAACTCACGATAATCGAGAGTTTCTATAACTGTTGTCAGTGGTTCATGTTCAGCAGCATAAAGAAGATAAGGTTTGCAGCTTGTAGCATGAATTCTTGAATTCAGATTCACCTTCTCTTCCCTCGAACCAGATGACATGTGATGTGACACATTTTCATCTGAGACAGACAACACTGACATATTTGCCTTTCAGACAATGCATCTTCCTTCTTTGTTGTGTTGCATAATTCATCCTCACATAGCAGTATCCATTTAGCCCACTTCCTGAAGTGCGATGTTTATATCCGTCCTTTTTTTTCTTTCCCCCCAACCTGTTCATCAATAAGTCATAGGCCGTGTTATTGGGCTTACGCTGGTGGGGATTCCAGGGCACATTGCTTTGTTTCATAGAAACCGTTTCATGTCAGCCAGCAAAAAGACGAGGTTGACGAGGACGAGAAAGCATTCGCAGTCAGAACAGATATTAAATGAGCAGATGCACTTTTTATTATGACGCCCGAGACCGAGAACTCAGACCGTCGTCCCCGGTGGTTGTTATACTGGCAGTGAACTATGACCTCTTGATTTGTTTTTACGCACCCTCATGTAAAGACTGATTTTGTGTTTTGTGTGCCGCCATCAAGAAACGTAAGCTTTAGTCAGTTTATGCTGATTGTCTAATTCATGTGGAAACCTGAACCCTCTTTCACCAAATGGAAAACCCTCAATGCATCGGGATAAAATAGGAAATGGTGGGTCGGATCACCGCCCCAGCTGGGCCTTCACCGGCAGCGACACCGAGAGGAAGAGCATTGTCGACCCATACGTCTCTGACGTCACGACAAACACCACATCGATGTACACCTCAAACCCAGAGGCGTGTGTGAGTGACCTCTGGATTTGAGCTGATGTTCAAACAGCCTCATGGACCCATGCAGAACTGAACTTCAGTTCACATGTGTCATCTAACACTGTGAAATAAATAATGTCAGCAGCAACTCTGAAGTCTGGATCAGGTTAGATGATTTCATGCTTTGCTTGGTACGTAAGTGTGGGGGGTTAATACAGGCGGAGGGAAAGAGAGAAAGAGAGGGTTGGTGTCCGTGATAGAGCAGGGGAGGAGGGAGGGACTCAGGTGGAGTGTGAGGGACAGTTCACAGAGTCGCCGTTGGATGGACTGAACCAACAATGTGACAACATAACTTGTTTTTTGTAAATAGTTTGATGGTTGTTTATTTGTATTCCAGGAGCTGTGACGTTGCAGATATACAGTATTAAATGTGTGATAAACTGCACATCGCTCAGGGTGGTTCCCCACCCCCCCCCCCCACACACACACACTAAAAGCCTTTGTGTGAGAGACAAACAGCATCATTTCACATCACTTCATCTGCAACTTGAGTAAATAAACACAAAGATTTATTTCACTCCCTAAAATTCCAGCATGTTGATGCACGTCCTTTGTCTGCTCATTATGTCCTCGTGTCTCAGTCGTGTCGAAGTGCAAATAAGACCAACACAGCAGCAGATGCCTACAGACATGTCGACTGAATCTTATTCGGGAACTCCCACTCTCCTTCGACATGGCTGTAGTTGGAACGACACGGTTGGTGTAAAACATCGCCAGTGTTATGATCTGAATGGACTTCGTCTTACTTTACCACCCACTGTTTTTATTGCAAAGTGAGGAGGAGCAAACTTATGTCACCTAGAATCTGGTCACCTACGGGACATCAGACTGGAACCTCGCCCTTCTCTGTATAAAGCATCACAGTGTCATACGGAGCCAAGTCCTTGAAGTCCTGAAGGAGCAGCAGACAGCAGACAAAGACCTTTATTCTACTGGATCATTTCAAAAGGCAGCGGGATGATGTGTGTGTGTGATCTTGAGGAGATTAAAAACATCTGAAACAAACAGATTTTCACAGCTAATAAAAAAAAGAGGAACTTTGTTGACTGGAAATTTGGGAGATATCAAGTTGAGGAATCTGCTCAGTCTCACAGAGGACGAACCACATGAACGGCAGTAAACCTGCTGTATTCATAACGCCGCCACATGTGATGCTCCGTGGTGCTGCCAACGGTTCTGTTATGTGAAAACACACTGGGGAGACATTTTGAAACAGGGAGAGCAATTGTGTGTGCAGGAATGATCTCTGTGTTGTAGTGGCTCATGTTGGCTTGAATCTGAAAAGAAGCACGTATCTGCTCTCCATAACGGAGGATCATTGGCCTGGAGTGATGGAGCAGCTGCTGACAACAACGAGGTTAAGCACCAGTTTAATCACAAGCTCATCACGGCTCATAACGGTTGTTATTTGCAACCTAGAGGTTGTCTCTCAATGCCAGGCAGGCACAGCTGTGAGGAAGTTGGACTTGTTATGGAGAGGAGTCACATGTAGACAGGAAATCTTTATGAAAATGTGTTTTTGTCCTTTCATTGCAAATAAATCCCACAGCAAATCATCATACAATCATCAAGCAATGTAAAAATCTGTAAATCACTATGAATGCATTCATGTTAACCTGGACAATATTTCTTACTAATTTGTGTTGGATGTTTTTCAGCACAAACACAACCTGGATGTGAAAAGGATGAAGAAGAGAGATTAGTGTACAGACTCCGCCATCCCAGGAGCCTGTCAGGTTTAAAGCCGTGGGCGTCTCTACTTCTGTGTCTGTCTGTCTGTCTGTCTGTCTGTCTGTCTGTCTGCGGAGTTCGACGTTGATTCTCAATGATGTATTTTGGATTTTTTCCATTTTTTTTTTTTGTTTGAAGAAATCATTTTCAGTCAAAAATTGCATATCGTACAGCTGAATTTGCTCAACTAACCCAGAATTTCTGCTCCGATATCAGTTATTCTGTGTTTTTCTTTCTTTACTTCAGGGGATCGCGGCTATCAAATGTGTTCTTACTGATCCTTTCTGAAACATTTCACTCTGATTTATTTACCTTTGATATGATACCTGTGATTCATTTGCATTTGTCACTCACCCCCTGAAGGCTCACGTGTCACAAAGGCCAGACCCACACTCATACTGTAACGGTCACTGAAACTGAACTTTAATTTACAGGACGTGAAAACAGATCCAGTTTCAAAACTGTGACGATGCCGATGCTTGCTGGAGCCAACTGCATGAGCTTGTGAGCCATGCAGGGTGTTAAAATACAATTGGTGTTTTATAACATTCTCAAAGAAGCATTTCATAGAGCACTTACCGAAATACTTGGAAATTCAAAATTGTCTACTCTACTTTTCCACATTCATTCATTCTTTTTTTAATAAGTCAACGACAATTATGTTTCCACGTACACCATAACAAAAATAAATACATTTCATATAAAGTATACACCGTGTATATATATGTATATATATATATAGAGAGAGAGAGAGAGAGAGAGAGAGAGAGAGATGGAAGTAAGTAAAATATGATTTCTCGCTCTATAAAGGGTTAAAAAAAACCCCTCAGCATTAGGTTTGTGAAGACAAAGTCAGACGTATTGTCTTAAAATGAGATTACCTTTCTAATGCAAAACATACTTGACAAGATTATCATCAAATGTACGTGTGTGTGTGGTTGCGGTTACTAGAGTACTTGCATAGATAAGAGCCAACGATTTATTTCCCTCCCTAAAATTCCGACATGTCGACGGGAGTCGTTGGTGAACTCCTTTGTCTCAACTGTGACTCACTTGGCTTTCCAGAGCAAAGTGAAACACCTACAGGACGGCCACGTCCTTTGAAACGGAGCAGACAGCGACGAAATTTATGACGTCATTTATAGCCTGTGAGTCCCACTCAAAGAGATGAAAGAGTCCTCCCACTTGTGCGGTTAACCCTCTGCACCGTGTACACGCCTCTGGTTGAGGTCAAGAATGTGTGAACAGGCCCGACTTTTGTCCGGGAGGAAGACCGCAAAGAAATGTTTATAAAAGACCAAGTCACTGTGTGAATTTGTTGCAGAATCTACATGGACGTGTAAATCTGTGCTCGTTCATCATCTCTCTCCCTCTTGCACCTATTGAGGACCCATGTTCATCTTGGAACATGACAGATAACCATTCTCACTCTCTTTTCACCCCTACGGGCAATTCATGGCACCTTTCCACTCCACAGTTCCAGCTCGTCTGGGCTGATTTGATTCTGTTCAGGCTCTTTTCCATTACAATTCAGTACGTCTTCGATGTGGGTGCTGATGTCACAGTGTCGGCTGTGCGAAACTGCCACAATGGCGTTTTTTACTGTGACAAAAGCACATGAACAGCGTGGAGAGGGAGATAACAGTCGGAGTAGGACACGATCGCTGGTACACGGAACTCCCGCTCCGCGCTGTGGTCTCCATCAAGGTCTGATAACGGACGTTCTAACCGGCCAAAAATCACAAACACATTCGTTAAATGCCAAATACATATTAACATAAACTGCCGTGTCAAACGCAGCACTTAGGACGGCCCTCTGTCTATGGTGACCAATCAGAGGCCGGCACCGTGCAACGTCAAATGTTTGGTACCAGCTCGGTTGGCTTCAATTACTTTGGACTTAATTGTCCCCCTTCGCATGCTCACAAAAACATGCGTGTCTTGACCATGTTTGTGTTTTATGTTTTATATATTTTACATTAAGTACAAACAACATTTTTAAAATCAGGCCTGTAAGCGTCACAGGATTATTACATCACCCTGATCTGTAAATTATATAAGATTTATTTAACTACCTAACTATTTTGACACCTTTGCATTATCAAAGAGAAAACGGATGTTTTAAATGGATTCTAGTAAACCTTGCGTGTATGTGTGGTAGAAATTAAGCCAGAGCCGTATGCTGTGGGCTCCCAGTTACAGTAACTGATCCACGTCTGAGTGCACTTCTGAGTGAAGCCTTTTCTAAGGAATACAGTTGCCAAGCAACAATTATCTTGGATCTGATCTCTGAGTGAGTGGCAATATGCACAGCATCCATCCATCCATTTACTACACCACTAAACGTGTGCAGGATCAGGAGGAGCTGGATGCTGTCCCAGCTGTGCACATTCTGGAAGCAAGCTCCAGGACTGACATGATTCCTGACCACCAGTCACACTCACATTCAATACTGTGGACGATGTACAGTCTCAAATCAATCGAATGCAGAATTCTGGGCTGTGGCAGCAAGAGGAAACCCGTGCAGGAAGAAGGAAGTGTGGAAACTTTCTTTTGCTCTGAGGGAAGTGTGCTTCCACCACACCACTAACCACTGTGTTCTATGTGGGAAAAGAAAGTACTGATCCATTTACATGTGCACATATAGTGGCACAGGAATGTTTTTTGTTTCTTTGTTTATTGTCCAAAACACAACCGCACCATTTCCCCCCCAATTGGATTTACTTTGCAAATGCTCTGACATTTATGAGCACTGTCTCATTTGTTTCCTTTCCCACTCTGTGTTACACAGTGTCTCCAACTTTTAGATCGCAAGTCTGTGATGTTAAGTAGATGAGGTCCTGCAGGAAAAGTGTGTTCGAAGCAATTGTTCCCTGCGGGAAATACATCTGGGAAGAGTTCCAGCACGTCCTAACGATAATGTGTCAGGAATTCAAGCGGTATGGCGGCTCGGGCATGCTACTTCTCAGGAACATTTCTCTTATATGGCATACTGACCATACTCAGATTGATGAGGTACAGGTACAGGATTCGACCAGAGCGTTTGGGCTGTGAAACATGAATCAACACTAATTCCGTGGCATCATATATCACAATGCTAGACGCCAGTAGGTGGGGGTTAGTGTTCTCCAACAAGGAGGCTGAAGCCCGTGGGTAGATAGATGGTGCATGTTTTTAAGCATTGGAAAGTCACATGTCTGTGTTTAATTTGGACTCAGACTCACATGTGCTGCTCGGGCAGAAACCCCGACAGCGAGGCTAAAGCCCGTGGACACTAGTATTGGTTGCTTGTCTTAAGGTGATGGGAAGCTACAACATGGAACACTCCAGAATTCCACTTATCTACACTAGAATCTGGATAACCTCCAACAATGAACAGGATCTTCCCTGAGCCAACAGACACCTGTGGCAAAAAAGTTGAGACAAACAGACAAACGAAAACAGAAAGTCCTTGTCAGAGGTAAAAAGAAGTGTTCACACCAGCAGGAGATGGATTCAACAGCAGCTCTCTTGTTCCATTTCCTTTCATAACCCTTTAGCTGTTGTGTCATATTTGTGACAAGTTTCTGAGACCTGTATTTTATCAACATGACTACTACTGACCTGTGAAACCCGCTGAAGAAGACCTGATACATGTAATCTGCTCTCCACTGGATCATCATCATCCGTCTGGCTGCTCTGTCATTAAATCGTCCACATGTAGCCGGTTCGGTCCGACACATCGGTTACAAACACACGGGAAAATGTTAGCTAAATTTACAGGTAAACAGTAAAAATAAAATTTGTATATTCTAAAATAAACATTCAATACATATCTGTATTAAAAGTATGCATAATCATGATGTAATTATCATATACGTATATGGCAACATCAATTTTCTGGCTGTTAGGATTTGTCAACCTTCACAGGGTTAATTTTCTTTACCCTGCAGTGAGTCAGGTGCTCCTGTGTAACTGCAGTGAGATACTGTGTCAGTCAAGAACTAAAAATCAGAAGCTACCGCAGCAACGCTCCCTTTGGAGGCACTTTTTCATTCAACAATTTCCTGTCCTTTACCCAACTCCCTACAATAAGTAAACAGCCACAGCCCGAACAGAGGACACTGGCAGACACTGGATCTTTCCTAAATAGACAAATCCCATGCTGTTGTCTGCTATAACTTATGGGACTTTGCTCCACCAACAAACTATCTGACACGACTTTTCTCTGAAACTGCCCTTCAGATAAAAACACGAGACACTTCAGACATTGCTACGGCAGCAAGCAGCCTCTGATGTCAATAGTGTGATGCACAACGTGTGCGTGAGTGTCAGCCAAAAGCCACAATCCCAGTCATGCTCCAAAACTCAAAGAACACAGCGATACCTGAAGGTCAACGCTCGCTCCACAGACAAGCACTCAGCTGGAGAGTGATCAGATAATAGCAAACACACATTAGGAGCTACAATGCACATGCAGACACGCAAACCGTTCAGAGAAAAGAGAATGGAGAAACAACTAGAGTCGCTCAGGCCAAGATTATTTCCTACACTTGTAGATTTCAGAGCTGGTGGCCCAGAAATGAGATCCAGGATTGTAGTCGCAGGGGAATTAGAACCAGACTTTGAATAAAATGAATTACCGGCTTATGTATTTAATATTCAACAACAGACAAATGATACAATCTGCAAAAACAACATAGTAAATATAGTACTTAATACTAAGTCACTGTTTCAAAGAATATTCAATATTCATCTGTAACCTCGAGGTAAGATGAAAGCAAAACATGTTTTGTCTTCAGATTCTGTTAAAGTAACACATAACTGATATTAACTGATGAAAGAACTGAGCAATTTTCTAGTTTAATTTAAAGGAAAAGTACAGTTAAGTAACTTATCAGCTAAGATAAGGTGTTTCCCAAAGCTCTGTAATCGTTTGTGATGAATCTTTGGATGAAATGTGATCTCAAAGCAAAATGGGTGAAGCTGTGTCACACTGTCCAGAAAAAACAGAGAGATGTTCAGGCAGACATGGGTACTGACTTGATTTACCACAGAACCCTTCAGGAGGTCTAAATCATGCTGGTTATTAAGAAGACGTCTCTGCACACACAATACTTCTCTGTTTTTTTTCTCTGTAATATTGTAAAGTGGACGTAATTGTTGCAAATCCAGTAAATGTCGGTTAAATGAATCGTGATTACTCTTGGATGATGATGATGATGAATGATGATGAATGACTGTATCTCACATCACTTAGATCGCACACAAGATGAAGTCACGTTCACATGCTGCAGGAGAAGGCAGCGGAGGAGCAAACACACACACACACATACACTCATGTACACACATAATTGAGGCCAGAGGCAGCTGGAGGAGATCCGTACAGAGTCATAAATGAGGAACAAACATACTGGGAAAATATGGAAGAAACACTGGGAATGACCATAAATAAATGTTGGAAAACAAAGGTAGATAAATAAATGCACTGATGTCTAAAAGACAGGTTGAACAGCTACAATGCACTTACTGCATGTTACAAGAACATGTCCAAGAGAGAAAACATTAAAATTCAGTACAACATGTGCTCCACTTTTATTATTCTGTCTCTGGAGACAACGAAGAAAAGACAAAGACGTTTTGCACACGTGAAATCTGACACCGCAGGTTGTTTCTGCTTCTGCGAGGCTGACTGGACTCCTCACGACTCCTCAATTGATAGCAAATGTCGAGAGCATAAACCGTTTTGACAGGAAAAGGAGAAGGAGTCGCTTGTCTGGTGAAAGGATTTAATGGTGTGTACACAAACATAAGGACCACATGCAACAATGACCGGACACAACGTTCTTGAAGCGATGATTCCACACCAGGACATGGTCAATTCATTCACTGCTCACTGATTGGTTGATGGGATCCAATCAGTTCAATCAACCATTCACACTCACATTCACACCTACGGGCGATGAGTCACCAATGACCCTGGCACGCTTTGGGAGGTGGGACGAGGACATGGGGAGAGCATACAACCTCCACACAGAAATCACAGTACCAGCAAAATGATCCGATTTGCACTTCAAATACTGACGACAGCTCCGGTTATATAAGACATACTGAATCAGCTGCGTAAATAAGAGCTGTGTTGGCAGGATCTGGTGTGAATTCCTCCACGAACAGACCTGTTCCTCCAGCTGCTGTAAGAAGAGACGTGTCCAAACTCAGGTGCTCCAAGGTCCTTTGGAGGATGCTGCTGTGGAAGGCCGGACCTTCGACATGTCGCCGTCATACAGAAAACACTCCCTGGCTGAGTGACCACTTGACCCCTTCTGGAAAATGAAACGCAGAATTCTGCCTTTTCCCTTTTTGCATACAAGTTTTTATTTCTTTTTAATTTTACACATTCAGATAACTCAGCCAGAAGATAACGATTCCAACTGTTAAGGGGGCGTGTGCCCGAGGTTTTTAAGGAAACAGGAAACAGAGAGTTTATTGCACAAGCAGGTAAAAAACAGTTTCGCCTTCTGTGCCGAACATAGAGAACGTATCCGGCACAAATATGGCTTTTAATAAAAATATTACATAGTCGCTCTAGCCTCCCTGATATGTTTCTCAGAATTCGCTGTCATTCTCCTCCATTCGTCCTAGTTCAGTTCACATTCAAGATCCCTCTGGCAGACAGTCCTCAAACTGCTTATTATTTTACTTAACTTTGGAAGGAATGTAGATCCAACGCCTCCAGTCCGTGCTGAATCTCAGATTAAAAGACTTTTGTGTGCTGTGAAGTGAAACATTTATATTGTTATTGTATTGACAGAGCTCAGTATGAGTGTTTCAATGTGTGTTTTTGCTACGACAGAGAGGTTTTCAAGGAATTCTGACCAGCAGAGCTATTATACACAGATGCGACGGCTGACAGCTGAATTAGAATGGACCTGCCGTCTTGACAAGTCAACCGAATGCGTGCGGGGAGACAAAGTGTGAAAGAGCATTAAATGACGGTGGTCCAGTGGTATATTTGGCCCAGTTCGGCAGCTCTGGTGTTGGTGTGATCAAACACAGATTCTTGGAAAAACATTCATTTTAAACTTGGCTGAGCTACACGTTCTCCAGGTGAGACGATTTCCACCTGGTTATTAACCTCTTGAGGGCAAATCTGTTCTCAGCATCGACTTCTCCAGTGAACCTGAAAACACACAGTGAGCACCAACACACCAGAGCAGATTCCCATTCAGGAAGGGAGAGTACTGTTCCTTCACTCATCCTTCTGACCGTCCTGGGGATGTTGCTTCACCCGTCCTGACTTATGTTGTCTAATCCGGACTGGGGATCAATCCGTTACATCAACTGGGAAACGAGGGAGGTTGACGCAAACATCCACATCATCCATGTGTTCATTCAATCAGACCCAGATGACCATTTCCCAATACGTATATGGTCTCCACCTTCAGTCAGGATGTGATATTCATATTGTTCCTCCTTAATACTATAGAATAGAATAGAATAGAATAGAATAGAATACTCTATTCACCCCGTGAGGGAAATTCATAAAGTATTGTCTTTCCTCTCATAACCGGACTTTCTCCTTCTAAACACTCTCAGGTTGAAGTTACGTTCCACACAATGCACACACCGTCCCAGATGGCCTATCTAGTCCAACCATATGTTGTCTTACATCCGTAACACCAGACTGGAGTAATTTGTCAGCAGGCGTGCCCTCAGATTAAGTCTGTTCACTTTTCAGCCCATAAGGATGAAAAGCCTGTATAAGGAAGTATGAATAGTTTGAGAATTGAATTTAAGCTTTCTGAATCCATCCTTGCCATGTTGTACTATAACTGCATGAAACCAGATCTGGCCTGTGTGACATTACTTGCCTCCGACTTTTAACATCAAACATATGTACTTCACCTGGTGGAAACTGTTTGTTCACATGACCATAAATAAAGTATATATATAAAGTACAGTATTTGTTCACATTCATTCAACCAGTGTGTTGTTTGGACACCCAAGTAACTACTTTTTCACTGCAGTCAACCAGTTACTTTTTAAAATTTCCACAGGATGGAGAAACAAGGGCTCCATAATTTCTCCACAACAGTATCTAAAAGCACAGAAACCCATGAGTCACTGTGAGTTGTGCAGCAGTTGGGACTGGCTTTACATTCAGGACCGATCCGCTGTGTGCCGGCCCAGACTGATCAAAACTGAGGACACACACCAAAGATGATCAAACAAAAATCAAGTCAGAGCTCTTTATTAGAAGTCCACATCAGATGTGAACAAGATCTTATCCAAACGGCCGCTGCACTTTCAGCTGTTCACTGAGCCAACAGGAGCTTCCACGTCCCGTCCGCAGCCTCCAATGGCAGCTGACTATTTTACACACACATTATATCAGATATTTATACTGCACTTCGACCAGTTACTGTCAGGTCTCTCCAGATGGTCCTCATTGGTCAGAATTCAAGCGCTAACAACAGAGAAGCATGTGGAATCCGGTATTCTGTGGTATTGTTCACATGTGCATCCAAGAACACAACACAGATGCGCAAAGATCTATAGGACTTATCAATTAAGTCTTTTCAGAGATCAACATTCTGCTTTCTGTGGCTTCTTTAGGGGTTGGGTGATACATAAAACCAATACAGACAATGCATGATGTAGTATTTGTATGTAACAGTATATTTTGTTTTTTGATAGCGATGTCACAGTTATCTAACCTCTATATTATATTGTTGTTTTTACAGCTCTCTGAAAACTTGTGGCCTAAAGTGGAGTGGTTGAAACATTTGGACATATGCACCAAGAGGATGTCTGACCCTTGTATCAGCCTGTCATCGTTCCTCCACAGCCAGGCAGCTGTTCCATAATATTTAAATGTCCTCATAATGCTCCCAGTGGTGCCTCTTGGAATGTTCAATTTTTTTTTTGAAATCTCTTTCTACCCAAAGCCCTTCAGCTTTGATGAAATAATCTCCTCTCTCTAGTTTTGTGGAAGCTCTTTTGTCTTTCCCAGGATTATAACTCACCTTGAATACCTTCATGGGTGGGGTAAAGTCAGGATCATTGTGGAGTTCCCAAAGGCTTAATGATGTTGTGTATGTCAGCTCCAATTTAGGCCTTAAAAACAACAATATTATATACCGGGTGAATACTTGTCACATGGCTATCGTGACAAAATATACTGTTACACACAAATACTACACCTTGCATTGATTTTATGTATCTGTCAACTCATAAATCAGCAGAATCTTACTTTGAAAAGACTTTCATTGGTAAATCATTAAAATCTTTGAGGGGTTGAATATTTCTGCCTGCAACTGTAATATTCAGGGCTGACAGTTGTGGTCTTTGCCCCTCTGTGCTGCAGCTGTTCAGGCAGGTTGTTTCCATTACAGCCTCGTGGGGACAGTGTAGAGTGGCCCAGTCCAGTGATTGTCCACCAACACTCTTGTTCTGCTGATGCTGTCTGGTTCTTCTTATGAGGGCATTAGCATCATAAATATGCATGTGGTTTACTTTTTGTTTTTGTTTTTAATTGTAATGTAATGTACAATGTAATGTATTGTAATGTTATTTTTACATTACAACTCATGACTCTCCAGTTTTAGCTGGCACTCAACAGCCTCACAGAGTTGCTTTTGATAGAATAGAAGGGTCTTTCATCCTTGTTGTTGACATACTTCAAAGATTTGGGTTGATTTGATTTGTTACGGATGGCAAGAGGGGTTTTTTTTTTCTTACATATATTTGAAATGTAGAATAAAGAAAGAAGTTGAATGAAATTGGACCACCGCTCCTGCTGGTGCAATAGAGAAAAAGTACTGCAACTCTGCAATAAAACGAGAACTAAGTTACAGCCCATTTTCAGCACAGTAGTTGATTGTATTAGACTTGTAACCGCTGCTTTCAGCAAAGGTAGCGATGAGCTCGTGAGGGAAATGCCAGTGGCAGCCAAAGAGCTCCATGTTCATCTGTGGCCCAAAACACCGCTCACACCAAATGCGAAGCTGCCTGGTGCAGAGGCCAAACACATATTTTTCTGGCCAGCACAGTGTCTAGACATGCAATGTCAGTTAACCCTTGTTTGACCCAGCAAAGTTTATTGACAGATTTGTTTTCTTTGGCATCATCACCGCACCACTGACTTGGCCTCATTACATGGTGAACCATGAGAATTCCCTCACACACTTCACTTGGT
Organism: Aeoliscus strigatus; assembly: GCA_901007665.1. NCBI lineage: Eukaryota > Metazoa > Chordata > Actinopteri > Syngnathiformes > Centriscidae > Aeoliscus > Aeoliscus strigatus. The sequence continues at coordinate 148,615 of CAAKHB010001976.1, read as the reverse complement.
CAAACATGGAAAGTTGCAGTTTTAAGCTTTGTTAAACAAACAAAGCCATGTATGTACATCCAAAGTATATGCAATCAGCTGATTTTACAAAGTTCTGTGTTTACTTTTTATAAACACACGTTAGAGACGTGGCACTCTGACTCTGCCGCATCAAGTCAAAGTAATTCCAGCCACTGTATTTGTGTGGGAAATAATACTAGGCTGATTTCAAGTTTAACATTACACTGTGCAACACATCATCGTCATTAAAGAAATGATTAATGATGCACACATTCCTCTGTTCACACACAAACATGTGTGGATTATTTACACAGGCACACCCACACACAACAGAACGATTCGATAAAAAGATTTGTCTGTTTCAAATCCTGTCTGGTCAGGGTTGGTGCTTGGGATTGTTTTTCCACATTTCCTCTTTTCTGCAGCCCAGCCACATTTCCTACTGGTACAGTGGCATCAACAGTGCGATCAGGAAACGTGAACTCACTGTAAACTGAAGAACCGAGGTCTAATTATCCTGGATGAAAACACATTAGGCAGGTGTTTACAATATCGTTCCATTATTCCCTCCGATCTGAACCACAAAAGCTCCAGGTTCTGGACACCACAGACAAACATTCAGACTCCCATTCACTTCTACAGGCAATTTGAAGTCACCAATGAACCTGGCCCTGCTTTTGGAAGGGGGAGGAAGCTGGATCCCACACAGAAAGACCTCAAAGTCAGAACCAGCTCCAGGAATAAAATGGTTTGTTGACACATTATAAACTAATATAATCGGACCCTTCTCGGACCCAAATCAGTTAAATAAACTCATGCGTTGAACTGCAGTGTATCAGTACTTGGAGAACATTAACATATACAGATGTTGTATAATGATGAGATGGAACAACAAAATGGTACACAAAACACTCATTATTTTTCTGGAGCTATTCTCTTTATATGGAGGCTACGTAAAACGACAATTTAGAGCACCCCCGAGAAGAAACGGGTCATTTCAAGGAAAATGATGGGATGACTTCTACGTCACATGATCCTTATACATTCATCTTGTCCCACTTTGAACCCGTTCCTGCTGGAGCTGATCCTTGCTGTCAATGGGCACCAGCTTATCACAAAGGACTGAAAAACATTCACGGCACACATACGTAACATACGTATGATGCGTTTCTATTATAATAATACTCGTTTTCGGGCATTCGCCTCCTCTTTCTACATAGATGAACTCAAATGCACTTCACATAATGAAGTCGTCAGTGTCTGGGATGTTTTCCTTGAAGGCGCCCATTCATCCACCCTGAAAGTGAAAATATTTTAATATCCTTGACGGCAAAGGTGACCTCTGCTTTTGTCAAGATCCAGACAGACTTGACTCTGATGAATTTGAACTTGAATAACACGCAGAGGAAGCGACATTTTCTACTTGGACAGGAACGTAAGGAAGAACGAGGCATGTTTATAGGAATAATCAGTTCAGTGTTTTCCAGACGTGGAGGGTGTGACAACCAGTGACCGTTACATTGCACGATTTACGTTTATAACGTGTGGTCTAAAAGTCATAAAACTTTATGGATCGGAAGCTGTACATGTGACTGCGTCGAAACTTCAGACGCCATGCATTCAAACTTCTCAGGCCGATCACGCAAAGGATGAGAATGTTCAGTGGAGAACAATTTGTTTCAAAAAAACAATCAAACACATGAATTTAACTGAATAACAAGTGACTTGCCAAAGGCCACAGATTATCCGTTATTCTGTCGTTGCTGCGGCCCACTGGGACTTATGAATCTTTCTTAACTGTCTGTTCTATTACGCTCTGACAGAAGTGTTTTTCTTTTGTTGGCTGCAAACACAGACAGTGTCCGTCACGTCGATGCAGACCTCCTCTTCCACAGACGTTAAATTAAGAGTCTCTGTCTTTGCCAGAGTCCAAGTCTTCTTGGAGTGCAACAGTCCATAGTGACAGTTCTCGTCATGTGATTGCCGAAGTACGCCCCCTACTGGGGCTTTTATATGCATCTAAATGTACTTCAAAACGTGAAACTTGGAAAACTTGCAAATCCAGCTCTGCGAAGGATTTTTGTCTTTTTGTGACCATTTCATCGGCGGTCAGACGAGTGACTTTCACGCCACACGGGTGTGATTGTGTCGTCATCTTGTGTCTTGTGATGGATTTCTGCTGCGCAGAGATCTCACGAGACCTAGAAAACGTTTGGCTGCGTCATCTCCGATTTGCACGAGTCACGTTTCCTGTGCCACTCATCGGGGAACACCAGTACACCCCCTGTCATGTCACGGAAAGAACAAAAACGAACGACGCGCAGACTGAGAGGCGGGATGACACTGCGCGCTGTCCTTTCAGCACCATGGCTTTTACGCACGGCCACTGGAGTGACTGGAGTGATCTTCTGTGTTCTGTTCACACTCAGATCATTTCACACGGAACATTTATATTACAGTTATGTGTTGTGACAATCTTGGCGAGGTGGTGTTTAACTTTGGGTCAACGGTTTGGTGGTGGTGAGACATGCTGCTGCTGCTGCTGCTGCTGCTGCTGCTGCTGCTCTCTCCTCGGGCGTGAGCTGAGGTAGTTGAGGAGGAGGGGGGCTGGGGAGGGGCCTGGGAGCCAATTCCACACTCTGACTTAAAGTAGCGGCACTGACCAGCAGCGCAAACTATTCTCCGGTGATGACAGTTACTTTGTAAACGATGCTTTGTCATCAAATGATCCGACCAGAGGGGCAATGAACTTTACAAATCACGCGTAACTAATTCCCAGACACTAAGCGGTGCGTAATTGCGCTTCTATTCCCAGGATGGATCCAAAGTGCGCAGTGGCTCTAAATGGAGTTCTGAGAACCATTTGAAAAATATGGGAACATGTCCACCGGGATGCCGGGATCTTCGCTCTGTTCTATGTGATTAGAAACCTCCGTGGAAGTGTTCGAAGGGAAAACGCTTCCTGTCAGCGCACAGATAAATGGAGCGACGGAAAGGAGGGGGCTCAGAGAACTTCACACTGCGTTCAAGTGATGGTCAGTAAACTCAAGTGGACTTCCCTCCTCAGGAGTGCAAACAATGCGTCTTAATATCATCACCGACACGGCAGAGTAACTCACAGGGAACAAGTCACCGTGTCGGCGGCGGGACAGAATAAAAAGTGAGCTTTGCTTCCAGGGACAGAGGGACCGGACCGGACCGGACCGCTGAGCTGCTTCTCCACAGACCGGTGATCGGAGGACGGATGCTCTTGTGACTTCAGACGAGTTTTCTTTCCATACGTGGAGACTTTAAGGGACATATTTTGGGGCAACGAGAAGGGAATTAGACTGAAGGGTTGTCGGTGGATCTACTCAGTGAAGAGGCTTCATCCTCCCCTCAGGTAATTTCAACTTTTAATACCGATTCTTTTTGCAGAAAAATAACGGAATCCTGAGGCTGTAGTCCGGTGTTCTTCAGATTCTCAGGTCGCAGAGCATGTCTGAGGGGAAACAGACTAAAACATCTATTTGGTGGAAGTTGGAAAAGTTCTCCACTACTGCTGTCGATGCGACGTCAGGCCAAACTGAGGATGAGCTGACTTTATCCTCCGTCTGTCTTTCAGGTTTCTTTCTCTCCCAGGGGTGACGGGGGCTGCCTGGTTTTGCCCTCACCATGCTGGGACAGAACAGACACTTCACCGTGGGACTGGTGCTCCTGGTGTGCGCGCTGCTCCAACGCCGCAGCGAATGCGCGCCGTCAGCGGCTCCGGCGGCGGCGGCGGCGGCGGCGGCGGCGGCGGCGAGGCCGCGCTACGGGACTGGAGACGGTTGGCGGAGATCGTGGAGCACGTGGGGGGGATGCGGAGGCACGGCATCGCGAGAACTGACCCCCCGTTGACCGCGAGAGCGCGGGTCTTCACGGTGGCACCGGACAGACGGGATCAGGTGGTCGGTGAGTGTCGATCTGGGGTCTGGAACGAACGATGGGGAGTTTTGTAGCAATACGTCTTTTCTATCTGAAGTGTCAGACATGTTGTAAAAGTATATGGACACTGGGGCAGCTGAGGATCAGTGCTCCCGGGGAGGGGGGGCTGACGTGTTTGTGATCCTCTTTTCCTTTGAAATCTTTTTCAGCAGTTTTCCCGAGAGACCTCAGAAGGAAGGAGACTTTCATTAAACACATAACAGGTTAGTACTGCCAGTGACGTCACCTATGTGAACACTGCAACAATTCAAGGCTTGAAACAAGACAAGACATCTGAGAAGTTGTTTTTAAACAGTCTTCACTTTTCCCATAAAAAGTACAAAATTTTCCAGTGGGAACACATGTTTTTGCTTGTAATAATAAAAAAAAAAACTAGTCCCAGATTTTTGTACTTTTGAAGTGAAAATTATATTGAATCTTGAAATAAGTTTAAATGATCTAACAACAAGACACTTTTCACTTCAACAAAATCTGGTCCCACTGACAAACAAGGAAGATTGTTCAAAAACGTAGTTTAGCGTAGTTACTTTTTCACATGATGTGACATATTTTTTTGTGTATAGAGATTTTATGACGAGAAATTAGACATTTTGGTCAGAAATAAGACAAATACTCTTACTGTGAGCTGTTGTCTTATACAGATGAACAGATAGATACTTTATTGATCGCCTTTGAGATTAGTTGGTCTTAGTTGTGACAAGGGTGAGAATGTCAAAAGGGGCATTGGTGAAAGTGTTAATGGAGAATGGCTGTTGCAGTCAGCAGCTGGGATGTGAAACAGATGTTCATCCCATGGCCATGGTCTAATGCTTGATCTCTTTCAGGTCCGCTCTACTTCAGTCCCAAGTGCAGGAAACATGTGTACAGGTTATACCACCACACCAGAGACTGCACCATACCTGCATGTGAGTGCCAGGAACGCTGCCGATCAGTGTGAATACCTGATTGACACCAGCTTGTACGCTTCATGTGAAATCCAGCTGATTTTTTGTTATGCCTCTTACATTTCGTCTTCAGATATCAAAAGATGTGCGCGGCTTCTCACGCGGCTAGCCGGCAGTCCGCAGTGCACAGAGGGATAGCACAAACGAGGTACTGTGAGAGACTCGCACACATTTTGACCGTTAATGGTACATGTCAGTGTGTTCATACAGAGGATGTACACAGCTCTTGGTGGCTTGTCGGTGTTTAGCCAACAGTGAATATGATGATTGACGATGACTCACTTTATTGAGGACAGATGGTCCATAGCACAAAAGAAGTGAAAGAAAACAAACATGCTGCGACAGCATCACTGTGATATTTTAAAACCGCATGAGCTTTTGTACTTTTGTGATTAATTTTACACACACTTGAACGCTTTCAAAGCTGGACACGTCCACATGCCTTGTTCATCTTGTTCCTACACGACTGAACAAAACTGAATATGATTTGTGCAACTGATAAATCTAATGTCACAGTTAGAACATTTTCAGTTTGTGGTATACACAACTGATCAGTTGTATCATCTATTGAGTAAGAGGCGCAGCCCCCCGTTTCTTTTTCTTGGCTTTTTGTCAGGGTTGTTAAGTCGTTGATGGCAGTGATCGGTTGCAGGTCCTCCTGTAGCTATGTTTGTATGAAATACAATACCCTGACAACACGGTGATGTGATTCTATCCGAAGACGGATCCAGCTTAAACATCATCATCTAATTCATCTGTTGTCGGGGGAAAGGACATGCACCTCCTGTGCATCATCTGTGTGCGATGTCTCTTGACAAAATGATGGACCTCGAGCTTCAGCAGATCTGTCATTTATATATATAAAAAAAAAAAAAATCAGTTTCAGAGTTGCTTTGGCTTAAACTGTCGTGCTAAAATAGTTCTGTCTGGTCTGTGCTGCTGTAACAGGTTAGGAGAATGTGTAATGACATTGTCAGGTAACTGTACAATAATCAACAAAAACACATACGTCAAAAGGCCCTAAAACCTTCACACCGAACGTGAGAACACGGAACGATGACAGACTACTGTGTCAGTGCCGTGCAGAAAGGGATCAGTGCTGTTTTCACAGAGGTTCACAGGATGAACATCCTGTTTTCCTGTTTAGAAGCTGCAGGCGATTACTCACAGCGGTCATATGCACGCTTTGTCGACAGACAGGCCAGCTGAGCGGCACAGCAAGAGAAGCAGATCTCTGGCAAATCAAATTGATGTATTATTTGTGATTCAACAAAAACTTGAATAGTTGCCTGCTCATTGGAGACGGTACTGACTTTCACTTCCTCTTTATTGTAGGGTGGAGCCAAATATCCAGAAGACAAACCCTGGAAAAAAAAGTGCCTTGGACTATAAGAGCAGAGCCTAAAATACTTTACCAGCTCTGATTGCTCTCAGACACTGTAACGTCCTTCAGTGAGGTGTGTTCTACTGCAGCGTCGCGCCGACAGCCAGCGGTGATGGCTGGGCCTGGATGATACGCTGTCACCAAGAAGGCAAAAGCAGGTAAAGACTGCACCAAGACGAGGATGGTGAAGTTCAGTGCGGACTAGGGAGGGAAAAAGCAAAGACTGAGAAAGAAAATGCAGCTTATTTTTCCTGCTGGTGGCCAAAAAAAAACAACTTCCTGAAACCAAAAGGGATTGCTTTGTTTTTTTTTTTTTTTTTTCAAATTGCGTTTATTTCATTTCTATTTTGTTCAAATCCTTAAGAAGTGAACAAAAGTCAGATGTGCTACTTTTGATACTGCAAACACGACTGTGTTGTGCAGTTACCTTGAGTGAGTGAGTGTTCTTCTACTGCACTACTACTACACAGACCATCTCACAGGTCCCGGCCCCCAACACGGCTAACACTGAAAACTGTGACTAAATTATTATTGCATGAACATTTTGTTGTCTCTGCAAAATGCATTAAGAAAAGAAGTGGTGGTCTAATGTCACAGCCCTCCTGTGGATCCTGTTTGAGTATGTCAGTCCATATTTATATATATTTGACTTTCCTCTGTACATAACATAGGCCATGACCATTTACAGCTATGTACACACTGTTAAGAAGAATCATAGGGGGAATCCATCTATATATCATAAATTAACATAAATAGCATACAGAAAATTGGTGTATATTATATATATATATATACATATTTACTGTATATATATATATATATGTGTGTGTGTGTGTGTGGTGTGTGTGTGTAGACACACACAAAATATATTTAAATAAATTATAAGATTGTTACAAATACCAGGTGTGTTGGGATATTTTTTGTTCTTGCATTCCTGGCTTGACTTGGAACGACAGGACCGATGATAAATTTGCCTTAACGGTCCTGTAATAGGCAGATGAGAGGTTTTTGATATTACAGTGTCTATTTCCTAGACTACTTTCCTGTAACTAGATGTCAGCCGGAAATAATGTCAATTTGTCATGTTCTAAGACGTCTCACTACAACGCAAAAAAAAAAAAAATAGAATTTGCTGGAGTCCTGCCATCACATAACTGAATTTCAGAGAACAAACCCACTGTAGGAAAAGAAAAAAATAGATCCTTGTGAGTGTTAAACAAGGAACACTGCACTCATACAATTATTTCAACACTGCTCAGACTGCAAAATCCCGTGCAGGAAGAACCCTCCACAAACATCTGCTGTGTCAGATTGATGAGCTGTCATTTTGACGGCCATTAAGAGGCAGGAGTTACATCAACTTACATCAAAAGGTGCAAATACTGAACCGTGTCAAAATGTCACCTGTGGCAAAACATTTTGTTCAGTCAATGAGACCAGACTGAAGCCCACCCCCCACATACGACAAATAATTTCCTAACCGTACTGGAATGCCGTCCTGAATGCCGCCACTAAAATTCAGTTTGTGTTTTAGCGTGTGGTTTGGCCAAACAATGAGCGCCAGTGAACTGTGTGAAGACAAAACTGTGTCACATAGAAGGCATTTTGGTGCCAATTAAAAACTGTAAAACAGTCAATATAATCAATTAAACGCTGTTGAACCATTCTGAGAAGAACCTTTGTATGTGTTGTGGCTCCCACATCTCAGTGGTCAGATGAGGAAACAGACACTGCCCAGTTTTTTACAGACAGACAACAGCAATCAGTAGATCAAGTATACACAGTATATGTATAAAATACATCATCTATCCTGTTCATGCTGATGTATCATACTTTATATTTTAACTATATTCAGTGAATTTATTTAATTGTCTAACCTGACCAAAAAAAATAAAATTGATTTTTTTTTTTTTAATGTGAGAAAACTCAGGTGAAAACTCTGCTGAATAGCTCTTAGTAGTTGTACATTAGACGTCTGTGTTTGGCCTGGGGAGCATCGTGAAACACATCCAACCCACGACTGGATGCAGTCCAACTTCACTTCACATCGGCTCCTTCGCAGTTTCACAAATACTGAGAGGACACCACCCTGATATGAAGCTGGAAACCATCCAACCACCAGTTGCGCTAACTTCTGGCTATCCTCTGGTTTAATGATTCACAGCCGCAGCTTTGGTCGCAGTGGAAAGAACAATTCTGCCATGTTACTGGATAACAATTAAATTTGATGTACAAGCACTGTGATGACCCCATCCTCAGGAGAGTAAAAACATTCACATGGTAAAGAGCTGCTGGCACCGCACAGACAAACCCGTCAGGGAAAGAGAACCATTCAAGAGATATAATGGTGTTTATCCACCACCACTATGTCAGGCTGATGGGCCATCACCATTTTGTCGGTCTGGATCTGGAGGTCCCATGGGATCTTGGCCTGTTTCTTCTCTGTCACCTTTGGGGGTGAAACTTGGGGTGAAACCCTCCATGCATGGTAAGGAGCTTCCTTGTCTTGATATCAGTGGCTTGTATCTCCTCCAATGGCCAGGATATTATACCAGCTGGGTGTCTGATCACTGGCAGCGCATAGGTGTTAATGGCCTGGATCTTACTCTTGCCGTTCAGGACCTGTCTCACCCTCTGGAGGTATTTGGCTGTGGCTGACGTCCGAGCTGCCTCCTCATGATTGCCATTTGCCTGTTGGATCCCCAGGTATTTGTAGCTTTCCTGTAGCTGCTTCGCTACCCTACATCCGTGGAGTTTGCATGCTCTCCGTGTGTCTGTGTGGGTTTTCTCCAGGTACTCCGGCTTCCTCGCACCCCCAAAAGCATCCTGAGGTTAATGGATCACTCTAAATTGCCCATACGTGTGGATGTGTGAATGAATGTGTACACACACACACACACACACACACACACACACACTGCCCATGGGTTTGGTATAACGCTCTGCATCTGAAACAAAAGCAATTTCCCCAGAAAGATTAGCATAGGCCAGCATTAACTTTGACCCAAGGGCTGACCTTCGACCTTTAAAAGCCGACACGATATCCTGCCAGGTCTATATCGCTATTGTTCACAGAAATAAAGGGAAATGGTTTGCACAATGAAATGATTCTCTTTGAAGTGTTGGATTCATTTATTTCCTTGCAGTTGTCTACACATTCACAATGCGGTTTGAATAACACCTACAGCACTAAGACAGAGTTCCCGTGGTCTTTGACGGCCGCGCCATGTGCGTGTGTGACGCAGTCAACACGTATATGATTCACTGCCTGTGTTCGAGATGCAAGAATCAGATGTTAGGAGTTCTTCTCCAGAAAGGCTTTGCAGCATCGTAGACACTGTTCATACACCTTTTCGAAGTCTTCATCGCTTCCCTGAAAAACAAAATTTTTCAGTCATCGACCAAAAAGTGAATCATTACGAACATCTGTTTCATTCAAGGCTTGGAGGGAAAAAAAAAAAAAAAATCTAAAGTCATTCACGTGTATAGCCTGATAGAGCCTGGGCCAACTCTGTGCTATGGTTTAATCCAAAACAAAAAAACAACAACAGGAAAATAGAAGGTGGGAAAAGAGAAAAACAATGCACAATAAAATGCCAGTTTCTACTTGTCGAACTGTCCTGGTGGAAACCGACTGCAGCTGCCAACTGGCTTCACTCACTTTGTGCTGAAGTCTGTACTCTGGCGTTGCTCTATGCTGCCAAAATGTAAAATTCATGTTTGGACAATTGACAGCAGCCGGTATTTGCTGACCCTGGAATATGATTCTTGTTTCACGTCAGAAATTGTATTTAGAAATGACTGTGGCGAGACTTTCTTCTGCCCCTGGAGCAGTGGCTGAAGCAGACGTCTTCAGTCCAACAAACACCAGGACTTGTGTTCAATAATCGCATAATAACTGAAGCATTTTTTAATGAATCCTAAATGATGCTCAACTGTAACGGATTATCCTAAGACACCAAGTTCTATCATCATATAAATGCATGAAATTATCACTTGTATAATTACATCTGTGCAATGAACCAGTAATTACCCATTAATTCATTTTAATCTGCTCACCAGTGCCAGAAGATCAGCAGGGTAATCTTCGAAACTCATGCTTTGGCTACACTCAATCTGTCATTACATTCATATTAAACAGACAATAACTTATTGCGAAAGCTTCCTTCTTCTTTGACTAAACTCCAAATTTTCTGACCGTTGAAAGACACTCTTCTTCTCAAGTCTTCAAGTGTTCAGAGGCAAACTGACGTAAACACAGTCACATAAAAACAATAACAATTGTGGTCCTGCAGCTACACAGCAGGCCACACAGACTATCAGTGGACAGGATATCTATTGATTCAAAGAAGAAACTAAATCTTTCAGTAAAGCCATATCAATTTTGACTGATCAACCCCCCCCACGTACTATCACGAAGACATCCAAGTTTACAGCTTCGACAAGTCCTCTTGGCACTCACATAATTTGTCAAACTTTAAACAGCACATGTATGAAAAAGCATGACGGGCATGTAAGTCGTAAGTACACAACAGCTTTGTAAAAGTAATGAGATGTGTACTGGGCAAGAGTTGTTACAAAGCTGTTGGGCGTTTCCAAACTAACTGTCCTGCTCTGTGCTCATACTATTTACTTCCTGAAACGTGCTTGGAAAGGATCTTGTGTTTCCCAGCAGTACAACAAATAAGTCCAGGTCTACCAGCTGCAACCAAAGGATTGACAGGTACAAAGTGCTGTTCTCTCAAAGTCTGACCCCATGTTTCCTTTGTTTCCTGTATTAGAGGCTTTCCTCATGATGTATTTGTACAAATATTTTCCACAGCTTCACATGATTAAAGGAAGACAATAGCATTTTTACAATATCATTCACAATAAATACAAAAATATTGTCCCTAAGTGATTCATTAATTTGACATTTTTCGTCCTTGGGTTTCCTGACTGTCCAGCATCATTTTACCATGCTCCACCACAGCAGAACAAAATGAAGAACTCTTTTTGAGGCTTTGGCAGCGCTTGTTAGGGACAAACTTGTTTATGTTGGTGCAGTGAGACGTCAAGAACAGGCAGCGGTGAGTCTGCAGAGTCTGAGCACTTGTTTGGACTAAATTGTCACCTAAATAAGTGGATGCATACGCATACGCATACGTTATGCTTTACCTTGATCATAGCAATGTAACTACACGTCACAGAGACGGGATTGAACTTGAACTTGCTCCAAACCCATGGAGCAACATTTTCCGTGTGTGCAGACAAAGGCCGCTCACATAGAACAGAACTATAAATCAGGGCTCATAGGAACCAAAACTACTGTAAGTGGTGCAGTAACTGCAAAACGTAGACATTGGAGATGACAAGCTTATTACTTAACTTTGATACAAATGAAAATAACTTGCATATATTGATGTAACATATATGTGAGGTGACACCAACCTCTCCACCTCATTATCCTATTGTTATCTCCATTATCTCATAACCATGGCAACAAAAGTGTCAGAAAGCTGCAGTGCGACAGTAGCTACAGCAGCGTTAACTGTATTTGAGATGTTAACGGATAAGCCCGTTCACACTGCCGGCATCAGCCGCGCCTCTTAGCTGCAAGACTGTAACGAGCACATTTCTCACTCTCTCTCACTCTTTGAGAGGGCCATGACTTCCTGTTTACAAGTTACACCTCCTTATTTTTCTGTATGTTGTTTATTAATGAAGGACAGTTTTGTACTTTTGCAAATATCGATGGAAAAATGCATTATGACGCCACAGAGGCGGATGCTTCAGCTGCAATGTCCAGGCGGATCAGTGACGCAGCAGTCACACAGTGCTCCAGCAGGTAACAACCTAACAACAACCCAAAAGCCTTTATGCAACACTTTTTAATCAACCCCTTAGCTTAAGGAAATATTGTACATCGGGGACATAATTAAGTTGAGCATCACTCTTTGGTGTGTGAGCAATGACTTTTATTGGAAAACAATAGAAAATAGAAAACATGAAATGACATCATTTTAAATGTCCTTTCAGTGTATCTGGACGATGACGTTACTGATCAGTGACTTCTATTATGTCTTAAAATACCAAATGTATGTGTCTGAACACTTACGTAATACGGGTCTTGGATGATCAGCTGCTTCTGAGGGTCATATGACCCAAGGAGCTCAATCTTTGCTGTGTAGTTTTTCACAGAGTTTGCTTTTCTCTGTAGGTCTCTGTGGGGACAGAAAACGTATTTTTAGTTAATGATTACACTAAGAACCCGATGAGGAGCAGCACCTAAAGAACTTTCTGGCAACATTTTTCTGAATGCATCAAATGCACATGCAAGCCTGGTTTTCTTCTGGAGAAAATATAACTGCACACTTAGTTTAGGACAAAGTCCAGTTTCTCAGTCAGCTTAACATTTGTGGAAAAAAAAAGTGGGAGCAAAAGGGAGAAAACTGTCCAGAGAGCAAAGACGTGGCATTCAAAGAACTCGCTAAGCTGCTTACAGATCAGATCCGCCATAGGCATGTGATCTCAAAATGATCCCTAAACGTTCAAAGTAGCAAAAAATATCACTCCCCCTGACCTTTAGGAAAGAGCTTAAGAAAGATATGGCTCATTAAAGGGGGGCACTGACCTACACAGCATCAGCCCGATGTTTCAGTGGTTTCTGGGTGTATGTGAAGGTGTAACAATGATCATTTGTGAGACAGTTCATCAGAGCAAGTCACATTACAGCAAAGAGTAAACACCACTGCTGTGTTCTGTCCTACCTCAGATTGCTCTCATCCATGCAGAGAATGAACTCAAAGCTCATGAAATCGTCCTTGGTCACCTGGAAGTAAAGAAGAAACACAGGACAGAACAATTAGTTCTGGCCTGCTGTGGAAACACACTGCAGATTGCCAGACCATATCAGACCATTCTCTGCGCCGTCTAGGGGATTTAAACAATAAAAGCTATTCATTCCCTCTGAAACAACAAAGACAATTATATTCTGTCCCATCCTCTCTTCCTTAGCCATTTCAACACTTTATTTTCTTATTCATCACACTGTTGTCGGTGTTCACTCTCCTCTGCAGCCCCTGGAGGTGGTTGTGGAGAGGAGGAGAGAAACTTGGTACAAAAACTGCTCAACATCCTGGACAATGGATCTCACCCACTTCACCCTTTCCTGGTGGGTCAGCAGAGAGTCTTCAGCTGGAGGCTGAGACAACCCTGCTGCTCCAGGGACAGAAGGCGGACAGTAATGAACAGTAATGTAAAGTAAATATGTGGTGTGGCTAAAAGAAGTGAGCACAGTCACAATTACATTATAGACATTTCTATGGGTCTGAACATCAACTTTAAAGCACTAGAAAAGAACCAGTACTAGAATTCAGGGGCTGCTGTCAACACCGATCACTTGGAGCTCCTGGATTGGCTGGGAAATCGTGAATGGAGTGACTGAAGGACCAGATCTTTCCCCTCCCTCAACATTAACAGCTCCTTCAGCACGGTACCAAGCTTCACAGTTGTTCTCTGTGCACCACTAGTGACTGTGGGCCAGCATAAAAGACTCTTGAGTCTTTTTTTCCAGTTCAGCAGTTCGCACTCAGCAAGCGGACCCCAATATTGAAGGTTGCACTTCAAAGAATCTTACAGTTTTGATATATCACATATGACAATACGACACCAGGCACAGATGTGATCGACAACGAAGAAAGAACACTGTGTTGGAACTTAACACACACAAAAAATGACATTATAGAGAATGGAGCAAAAAAAAACAAAACACGTTTTTAGAATTTCCATTTATCTGTCTATTTCATCCTGGCCTGTCAAGAACTTATATTTGGATCTGGAATAGATTGGTGAAAGCTGATATGACAGGTTTGTAGCTATAGGTGACCACTCTTTGTGAGTGAGAAAGACAGACGTGGAATCAGAGTTGACCCAATTCATGTATGCACAACGTGTGATTTAGTAATAGCAGGGGTGGTGGACGGGGGAATAACTCCCTGAGAAAGACATGTCTGCTCTACATCAAACCATGAAATGATGACAGGCAAAATCAATATTTTGAAGGATGGTGTGTTTTGGCTGAACATGATCCTAATTCCTCAAATATTGACTCAATGATAACATAATGAGTATGCCCTCCATCTGAAATCAAATTCTTAGTAGTCTACTTGTAGTACAGACTCCACATCATTTATAATGGTCACGCTGGAGCATGATTGTTCATGCCAGTACCGTGGTCCCATACAGGCCGCTTGCATACTGGAAGAAGAGGTTCATCAAAGTTCACTGAGGAAAGAAATTGGGGGAAGGAAAGGGAAAACCAGAGGGTGGAGCAAAAGCCAGCAACAGCATAAAAGAAACGGAGAAAGAGCAAAAGCATGTCAGAGTTCATTGTCCCAAGTAGATTGAAGCTAAGGAATGAACCCTCCCATCCCGTCCATTTCAGGAGATTAGATGCAGGACTGACTGAACAGATGTAGAGACAAACCAGTGAAGCAAGAGATCTGAACCCCTGAGTTTTAAGGGCACGGGGGAGAAACGTTAGCACAACAGAACATCTCCAGGCCCTAAATGGACATCTTTTTGCAATTTGTATGGCATTAATGGGGTGACTGTGACCAGAGCTCAAAGTCAAATAGGAGTTATTAGTGATGTATTCCTCCCTCTGTTTTGTGAATTTGCCACCTGCAGCTACTGCCTGAGCAGTAACTCGGATCTATTAAATGACAGAGAAGATGACACAGTAAAAGTTTAGATTTAGCTTGTAGTGACAAGTCACTAGTAGCACACGGTTTGTGTAAATGACACACTCTTCTATAGACCTTAACACTAACCTTAACCTCACTGGTGTCTCCAGTGCTGGGGTAATGTTCCTCTGGCCGTCACAAGAGGTCACTATATCTGAACATACACTTTCTGTCTACATTTGTTGAGTGTTTCAAGTCACTGAGAGAAATATTCATCGGTATAGCTGGACAACCCCTGTGACGTAATAACTGGTATTAGACAAAAGTAACTGAATAATATTTACTAGTATTTTAATGTGTATGCACAGTTGTGTGATGTATGAGAATCATCTAAATAACAGAACATGGGATGCTACAATAACTTCTTTTCTTATTGGTGATTTGCTTCATCCTCTCCTGCTTGTTCCGGTCGCGGTTGTGCTGTCAAAGGGCAAATGGCAGGGTGCACCCTGGACAAGTCACCACATGAAAGACAGACAGCCATTCACACTCACATTCACATCTATGGGCAGTTTAGAGTCACCAATTAACCTCAGCATGCTTTTGGAGGTGGGTGGAAGCCGGAGAACCCGGAGAGAACCCATGCAGACACTGGGAGAGCATGCAAACTCCAGAACAGAAATATCTCAGGCCAGGAAGCAAACCGGTCACCTTCTCGCTATGAGGCGACAGTGCTAACCTCTGCTCCTGGTGATTTGCGAATACAGTTAATTTTATTCACAACACAAATTGATCTGTTAAATTCAACAGGTTACTTTAAACGTTATTCCTTTTTTGACATGAAGAACTGTGGTGTATTCCCATACAAATGAAACCTCTGAAGGAAGCTAATTTTTTCAACACATGTTAAAAAGCTGTATTGAACTTGTCATATGCAAAGTAACAGAGAAGTGGTCCCGAGGGGTCTGGTAGGCATAATTAACCCCTGTCATAATTTACATAACAACAGTCATGTGGTAAGAGGAGCCACGGGACATCTGGGTGTACCTGTCGGGCCCTGTGGCTCGTTTCAATGCCATGCTTCCGTAGGCAGGCCAACCCACGGGCGTCTGGTGAGCTGCCTATATTCCAGTCGGATGTGGCACCACTGTCTATGACCCACTGCAACAACAGAGAACATAAAGGGTGTGCTAGCGGAGGTGGGAGATCGTACCTGCCTGGCCACATGCCTCATGGGCACATCGTGCTTCTTCATGCAGGCTTGACCACGGTGGTCAGGAGGATTTCCTATCTCATAGGTGGAGGTGGCAGCACTGTCTATCCTCCACTGTGTATAGGAGAGCACGGGGAACAACAACATAATAAACATGCTTCATAATGCCCATCTTTATACAGATGTGGTTGATTGTATGTCACTTGGAGTTGACGGTATGCTCTTACAGTCAATAAATTGTCAACCTTCAGTGACGACTATATTGGACCACCAGGTTTTATTCAGGTTTAAGCAACTTAGTGTTTTCCAATTTTAGCAACAGTAATTGTCATCAAGATCAAGTCAACTGTCACTATTACTTAACTACTCATTATCACATTAATATTATCAGCCTGGACGTCCATGCTGTGTTCAAATGTAGTGATGAATGCATTCCTTTATCTAAAAAGGAAAGAAACTAGTAAATAACTACCATATTCAACCTACAAGAGTAAGGATTAGTACAATTTAGTGTGGCACAATGGAATTTACATTTGGTGGTGTATGTGCCTGACATGACAGTGATGGTAATATTACCTTATCAACAACACCAGCATCTGTTGCCATCTTCCTGAAGACCGCCTCAGCAATGGGGGATCTGCAAATGTTCCCTGTTAACAACATACACAACAGGCAAAAATAGATGATTCTCAGAATGACCCAAACAGACAGGTGTAGATATTGGGCCCCGTTATCTTCCAGAATAACTCAAATCTAATACTAATGTGACAGACTTTTCTAGCAAGTGCTAATACAAAATACCGATCCTGCCAGGGAAGATACTTTACAAAACAATACGAAACTAATGGACCTGATTAAACCTCATTAAAGTCAAATTAATCAGTCAGTCCTGTCAGAACAGTTTATGTGTCAACTGGTCAGCGAACACCTTCCGTTATTCCGTTCTTTATGACGCGATGGACTTTGGCATGTCTGTAACTTCCGTGTTTCTGTCGCTATACTCACTGACAATATCAAGGTTACACAGCATTGCTACAAAACAGGCAAGCGTCAGGTAAAACAGCAAAGAAAGCATCACTGTCCGGGCCGAACCCCGTTGTAGACGCTAAAATAAACCTGGGTCCAGTTCTGTCGCCTAATGACAGTTCACAACGAAGCATATCGCACATTAACTGAGTGTCTAAAACCACTGTCACATCCACTCTTTAGGAAGCCAACAATGCCCATTTGAACTAAAAGTGGCCATGTGTATCAGGATAGTATGTGCCGTTAGGGTCTGATTGAAATAAAACGTTGTATCGCTTACCCAGGCACACAAACAAAACTGATTTCGCACTTGAGGCCGCCATGTTGCTCTGGTGGGTCCTCTGACGTAGCATGAGGCGGCCAACGAGCGCCTGAAAAATATGATGAAGCTAAATAAAACCGTAAGGTCAGGAGAAATTTTATTAAGAGAATCCTACTTCCACGTACTTACTACAGAGTAGCCATTGAAATAAACAAGAATTTACATAATATCCTGGAAGTTCACATTTAAAGAAAAGAGACCTTGCCATCACAAATATCATTAAATGGACTGACTGCCTTTTAGTTTAGTTTTCGTTTGGTTTTTGTAACGTCTTGTCATATTTAATGCATATATATATATCAACGTTTCAGTGGCAGATGTTGTCAAACATCTTTGGTGGTTGTGACCACATGGAAATAAAACACCAAAATGCATTGGATGGGACAACAAAACAAGACAAGAGGGAGCCTTCTCTTATTGCCAATCGTGATGTGAGACTTTGCTGCAGGAACAGCTGTTCCTTTTCCACTGTTTGTGTTGAAATGACCCAATCCAACAGATCCATGGTGTTGACACATAAAAAAAGATTTTTCAACCTTGATTTGGAAACTATCATGTGTCATATCAGAGTTATAATAAAGGCGTTGTTTGGTTTGGAGAACTTCTTGGATCAAAAATGAACACTGGACGGGGATGTAAAATTCATAATGAAGTGTGCATGTTTTGCAGCATTGGCAACCAGACTAAATCGAAACAGCAGAGAAACAGAGGCCAAACAAATAATGTATTCTCAGCTATGTGGAGGAAGGACAAATCATTCAACATCTACCAGTTCTGGATCGAGACATGGAAGAAGTGTAATGGCTGCGTAAACAGTTTTGCTGTAGTTGCTTCCTGTCACAACTTAATGTGTTTGCACGGGTGAGCCTGGTTCCTTTGTCTCACAAATGCCTAAGACTGTTAGACTTTGTCTGGAGCCGCAAAACCTGTTTGACCCTTGAAATAAAGATATGATTGTAGGATGATGTAGGATATAAATATTATATATATAAAACTCTGTACCAAAAATATTTAATATTGCATTAAAGAATTAATAGAAATACAATACAGAAAACATATTGTTCGCCTTTTATTGCAAAGGAGAAAGGATAACAATCCTCAAAATGTTTGAAAGATGACAACTCCATCACACTAGTGACGCTTCATATGTTTCACCATGAAACCCTTTTATTTTTTGTTCAGTCTGACTTACGGAAAAGTTTCAAATCTGCAGGGAGTGGAAGTTGTTTTTCACCGTTTGCTAACCGTGTGCTGCCCCAATATTGTGACGTGCAACCTAAACGGGACTACTTTTTTCCCATTAACTCTTCCATTCTGAATGAAAAAATAACTTATTAATGTCCATGTCATTTTTACTGAAACCTACCGAGAGCCATGGTAGGCAGACTCCTGCTCAAAGAAGAATTTGTCCAAAATGATGAAATTACACTGGGACTGTTTAACCATGGATTTCTGCTTCTTCAAATAAAAGAGAACACTGGTTCTCAGAAAATCACATCTCAACTTTCTTTGTTTTTGCTGTTTCCCTGAATTACCAACACTCAAGGGTTTGCCGTTTCATTTTAAGCATGCAGTTCACCACAGAGCCACACAAAACCAAATGTTGTCCAACCACAAATAAGAACACACAGGCAAATGTCTGAAATTTATGAGTCATACAAGGAAAAAAAGATCTGGCTAATCCCAAACTCACCCTTATTACTCCGAACTCACTGTAAATAACCTGTACATGTGAATACAAAACCACAATAAAACCCAACTGTGCCAGATGAGTGTGGTTGAATTAACATTCTAGACTTGCCCCAACGAAATAACTGGGCAATTATATTCGTTTCCCAAATTGTATATCATTATTATAGATTTTATAGTTTACCAGCTTCGTGTGTTTGTTTAACCATTCAGAGGGTTTAGAGTACAATACTGCATACATGGATGTACATGATGATGTGCATCCATGTACATGATGTTGGATACTGAATGAAATGTATATTATGTATTGTCCTTCTGAGCTCTAATTGAAGAAACTAAGAGATTTCAACATTAAAATCTATACTTGTCTTTATGATGGAAACACAATATTGCATTGCCATTTTCTTTCCTGGCCACTTGGTTTGCAGATTTGAGCCAGTCACCTCCATTGACATTCGATTTCTTTTCATCTGTTCGGCATTATCACATATTTAAGAGCTGCATGTCGACTGCAGATGTTCCACAGACGTTTTCGCTCACTGGAATTTTATTATTTGGATGTTCATGAAACAAAAAACCTGAGATTGAAGGTACTAAATCTGTCTTTTCAGATACAGCAAATATATCTAAATGTATAGATATAATTTATATAATTACAGTATATAAATTGTAAATAATTGAATCCACTTACCCTTCCACATTGGATGTCCTAAGAGTCCATTGTGCTCAAGCATAAAATGATATTAATGGAAACAGAAATAACTTGGACCCAATGTCATCCTCTCAAACAAAGTGGTTTTCTGTAATACAGTAATACTACCTTTTGACAAATCAGACTAATGGACCACATTCACAGCAATCAATACTGCATGCATAATCTCTGATTACTGCTGTGTTTATGTAACTCTCAAACAACAAACTGCCAGCAAAATTAGATTTGATACATTTTTAATTAAGTCCACCAATTTCATTCATGTCTCAGGGATGGGTGGTAATTATTCTGAATGTCTCAATAAAAAACACAAGTAGCAAATGATGCATCATTTGCTAGTTGTGTTTTTTGTGTTTGTGTTGTGTTGTGGTTTTTTGTGTGTCACATTAGACAGATTAGTAACATCTATTTCTCCAAGTAGCAGCAGAAATTGAATGGAGGAGTGAGGGCTCAGGGCGTAAGTGACTAATGTTTACCTCACTCCCATCTCTCCCAGCATGACTCTGGAGAGACTGGAGAGACTACTCTCTCCGTGGAACTAGAATAGAAGTGATAAGGACTGTGTGGGCTAAATCGTTCGACTGACAATAAAGGTGTGGACCATTTTTTTCCCCCAAACCTTTCTGATTTTGATCATTTTTGCAGATGAAAGCACGCACAGTTTTTAATATCTCTATTGGAAGTCAGGTCAGAATTTATGAGAACAACTGAATTTCTGGGTTGTTTTTGTGTTTTTAAACATGTCTGACTGAAGGTGAGCTTCAACTTGAATTCTTTCCTTTTTGTCTTGGTTCAGCTGGTTAAAAATTCTGGCACATCCACTCATCGATCTGTTCAATACAACTTTGTACTGTAAATGTGTGTGTTGTCTACAAAGCCAAATATCTGACAAGCACACCTTCATCTTTTATTGCCTCATAATCTTCTGAGGTGTCATTAATCAAACTGACTCCTTGCACAACCATGTTCAGCACGAAACTTTCAAACCTGCATAAGTAAATATTGATGAATCCCCAAGTGAGCAATTTAATGTGATTTCAGCGAGGAATACGCCGGAATAAATGCAATCAACACGAGAAGCAGATGTGGTATGAAAATTATACACAAATACTGAGAAGTTCAATGTCATGGACACCTCATTTTCCGTGACATCCAACACCTCTTTTGTGGTGATGACTTCTGATAGAACTGATGATTTGATATGGATCCTAAACACTTGTTGGGTACGGACTGACATGGAAGCCAGCTGTGCTACCTGATGCATTTTGCCTCAGTTAAGTACATCTTCTTCCACTATTTTGTGTATACGAATTTCCTTTTGGTTCGCTTAGATCCACCTTATGTAAACAAAACTGTTTTCTTTTAGTTGCACAGAATCTGCAGAATTTCCCTCATCTGATAAACGGTATTCAAACATAAGGAACTATAAAGAACTTGGATTTCTGTCAGTTTATGTGACAAGAGTATGAAAATCTCTGCCCGTCAGGGTTTCCCCCGGTAACCCACAGTATAATGTTACCAGGGTGGAGTAAATCACAGTAGTTAGATCCACATGAGCCAGGTGACTCCGAGTACAAACACCCTTCCTTCCTGCTCTCTTTCTCTTGCATTCTTCCTCCTCAGGCTCCACTTTTGTGTTGTTTGCAGCTTTCCAACCAGTACGTTCCACATTACACACCACACTCTTGCTGATTCTTACACCATATGGCTTTAGTTTTTTTTTGTTTTTTTTTTTGGATTTGATATATTGGACTTTTAAATGAGATACCAGTTATTTTGCTTTAAGCCTGTTTATCCAATTATGTTTTTACAGCAAGATATATAAATGCAGGCTGCTTATAAATGATGTATCTTTTTAAGGCTCTACGTACATAAAAAAGATCACTACGGATTTGATGATCTCAAATCAGTCAAGGTGGGAATCAAGGCACACAATCGTACCAGGTAAAGAAAAAAGAAATGTGGTGTGACAGAGTCAGCTTTCACTGCTCTCAGATGTGCTGGTATCAGCTGTACTTTGAACAGGCTTGTGTTTGGTTGAAACAGGCTTTGCACTGGATGGGTGGGGTAATATGATGTGTTTGAACAGACAAAGTGAATTCTCCTGTTGTGAAACGTGCTCAGGCAAAGTGCAGCCTCAAATGGAATCTCTTGCACTGGATAGAAGGATTAGGATACCGGCTGCTTAGAGGTACACTGACTTGAAACGTCCCCACAATGGAGGCAACCAGTGACGCCACGAAAATCCTAGAAAAGGGTCCTGAATACCTAAGGAAGCAAATGGACCTGGAGAGCGAGACAAAAGGAACCATGAGCGCCGTGGAGAGACTTGCCGCAAGCAAACCAAAATACGTCAAGAGCCAGCAGGTGGTCAACTCAACCCAGGATCCAGCAATCAGCCTCGGATCAACCTCTGTGAGCAGCACCGGGTCTTCTAACTGGAGCTCGAACCGTGGTGGCAGACGTGTGACAAAGACTGACTCACCAGAGGCTGCGGTTGGTGCAAACAGCTGCTTACCAGGGCAGGTACGTCGGTCCAGCTCCAAGAAGCGACCAGACTCCCTCCTTCTTTACAGACAGAAATGTGAATTATTGAGAGGCCCAGCCAATGGCCGTAAACACCACATAACACAGAAGTTGCTGCTCAGCTCTATCAATAAAAATGCTCCGTTACCTGAGGCAGCAAATAAGGAATGTGAGTCTGCGGGCAGCAAGGAAAAACTCAGCACACCTGAGGGATCTGCAAAGGAATGTATATCACCGCCGCTTGAGAGGAGAAACAATGGAGTAGTCGAACAACACAGCACCGAAAACAGTATATCTGGTAATTTGAATCCATCTGCTGGCCTCCTGACGGTTCCTGAGTTTCAGATTAAATCTGGCAAAGGGGTCAGTCGATCCCATTCTGACATCAGCTCCCGGTACTCCAAAAACTTTGCGGATTTTGATGCTTTTTTCAAGTACTGTGGACTGGACGGGGAGGTCATTGAATCTCTGGGGAAGGAGAACTTTTCAGCGCGTTCAGATGAAATTGCAGTAAACATCCGAAGTGTCAGTGTCTCTACTTCAGATGATGGCTTCTCCAGGAACAGCGATGAAAGTGATAGTCTGCTGGAGGATGCGTTACGTAAGAAGACTAATCAGGGAACATCAGTTATTGAACGAAATGCACGGATTATTAAATGGCTCTACAGCTGCAAAAACGCTAAAGAGACTGGAAAAAAGTTAAGAGATCTCGATTGAGTTCATTCAAGGACAAAAATCATTCTCACCTCCCACCCACCCTGTTCAGATGTTCTGGCTTCAGTTAGATTTCATCTGATTTGCTGTGTTCCATCTGTGTGCCCTGACATTAAACCGTGTTGTTTGAATGCAACTTGGGCTACAAGAGTCATTCTCCAGGGCAACATCTTGCAAATATGTACACGCATGGACATATAAATACAAACATCTACACACTCGGATTAGTCATATAAGTCTTGTTACTGACAGACTAAGTGCCAAATCGTGTAACGTGTTTGTGACAGACTTAGGCCATGCCCACACAGACACTGTAGGTGGATCCGTTTGTACGTTTCATCCACATGGAAACAGAGTTTTGGATAATTTTGTCAGAGTGAACAAATATGGAGAGGCCACTGCACATGCTCCTTGTTCTGTTTTTGGTGTATTTCTGTGGCAGTGTTACATCGTCACTACCAAAACTGGAATATATACTACAGCATTTGCAGTAGTTTCGAGTGGACTCACAGATTTCTTGAGACAATTCCATGTTTATGGAAAACATTTTTAAAATGAGGTTCAGTATTTTTTTTTCTCTGGCCCAGTGCTAATCAAAATATAACCTCCTTGGTTTTTTGAGCAAATTATTTCTTATGTATTTATGTCTGAGAAATATAATTCAAAATATTCCAGTCCAGTGACCCATTGTAATTCAAATTCAAGTTTCCTTCCAAATGTGTCTGATTTGTCTCTTAGTGGCTTTTTTAAATGTTCTAGCCAGAGTGTCTGGTCTTTTCATCAGAGGTAACTGGAACATGAAAGGGGGAAAACATGGCAAATGGTTGATTATTGTTGGATTACTTTGGAGTTGCCTCCTGTTACAAACAAGAGAGCAAAAATGGAACTGTAGCAACGGATGGGACATCTTAACTTCCCCCAAAGCCTGATGGACAAGTCAGAGCTTGCCCTTTCGACTTGTTTGTAGCGCGAACATTGCTTCAGATGCAGGCTGAAGTATAGTTATGACACTCTTCCATACAGAAGCATTATACTCTCAGCTTCGCATATCAAAAAAACAGTGTAACACATTCACATTTAAGGACTGAAAACTTCTTGCATTATTAACAGCCATTGTCTTTTTAAATTTGGAATTTCCTCTTCTAAAGAAACTCGATCGTACCAACTACTATTTCCCTAGATAGAACTATTTTTGCCCCTTACTTATTAACCTTGTTTTAATGTAGGTACATTTTATGTCATAAACGTGACACACAATTATAAATACTGATTTACAGGAAAAGTGAAGTTGTCTTTGGTTATATTAGGTTTTGCAATAGAATCTTTATATTATGTCATGCAACCCGTCAAAATAGGGTTAGGGTTATACTTTTAATCATGCATAAATGCACATAATTTTATTTTTCACTCTTATAGTAATGCTATAATGACTGTCAGATAAGATGAGCCTTTATTGCCCTACAGTGGGGATAGTTACTCATATATATAAAATATACCAATATTTACCACCATTAAATATTACACCGTATCGCGATGAATATACCATATTGTATATTCATATTTAGCTGTCATTTCTTATGTCTCCAGTTGTTGTCTCTCATGTCATGTGAAGATGCAAACACATTGTTAATGTTGGACTTCAAACTTAAAGCAGATGCTCAGAACCACATTCACTCAGGAGCTGTGGGATACTCTCCATCAGATAATAAAATGGTGTGCACTTTTGTTCTCAACATACTTTTGTTTTTATTTTCTTTTTCATTTATACACATTAAGACAGCTCAGTCAAAGTCACACTGGGTTACAGTGGATCTCGGCTGTATGGTACCTACATATATATGCCAAAACAGGGTAATTTATACCTGTACATTAGAACCTAACATGCATTGCAAATATTTAGTCACAGCTATACAATTTCCTCCATTCATATCGTATTGTTTTCACAAGTCTGTATTAAAGAAATGGTCCCATGGCTCCCTCTCTTCCCCTCATTATTGATTCTCGCCAACAACTGCTCATGTGACGCTATCTCTGTCATAGACTCGATCCCTTTTTTAAAATCTGTTACAAATGTACTTTCGCATGAGCATGAGGATATTTCGGGCTGCTGTGACCATCCTGACCTTTATAAGTGTAAAGTCAAGTCTGACATTCCCCTTACTTGTGTTTGGTCATCCAAGAGGCATAATCTTGGCGACACGGGGATATCTCGCTCCAGAGCCTTCCCCACGTGCTCTTTTACGTTCACCCAAAATGGTTGTATCACACTGCATTCCCACAGCACATGTAGGAAAGTTCCTGCCTTTGTTCCACATTTCTAACAGATGTTAGCAGATAATAAACCCACATACTTGTTGTTGTTGTCTGTGTAACACAAGAATGAAAAGCAGCTGGATCATCACTGCATCCAGGCGTCAGGGCCTGTTGAGTTTCAGCTCTTCATGCTTGACCCTTGCGATGATAAGTGGTTCCTACTCTTATGTCCACACACTCCTAGGAACTTACTTAACTTAACCAGATTATTAAAGCTGCTGTCTGCAGTTGGAAAAATAATTAACACCAGAGTTATAAATTGTGTCTAGTGCATTCTGTGCAAAAAACAAAAAACAGAAAATATTTGCCTGTATGCAGTGTGGCCAAACTGCCTGTGGTCCTCTCCTGCATCAGGGAGTTTGCTCCTGCATGTAGGATGTTGCTGATGCTCCTCTGTAGATTGTGTGCTTCCATTTGTGCACATGCAGAGATACATTCCTACAGCTTTATCTCCACATCTGATCGCGACTCTCCACATCTGCTGCACATGTGGATGACGGTAAAGCAGGTAGAATCTGATTTATCACATCCAAAACAATTCTTGGGTTCATACTTTCCAAGACATTTTTTTATGAGTTCAGGTGATTATTACAAGTTTAATGTCTGGATGTGCTCCTAAAAGAAAAAAAATATACACACGCTCTTTTCTTTGACTTTCAACTCACCACGACATCCTGTAACCAGCTAATCCTGTGAGAGCACGCACTTCGAGGAGGAAATGAATTGCAAAATGCGCCTGTCTGGAACCAAACTAAGTAGAGCCGCACTGTATCGTGGAAAAGCACCGTACCGATTCCACAATCGTCTTCATAGATATATCGTGGTTTACGTTAAATAAAACTGGTGGGTACAAAATGAATCTTGATGTAACGTGGTGGGTACATGTCCCCCCCATAAAAATGGACGCCTATGTTACTGCTTTTTGTCTTGTAACAGGAACAAGAACTATTTAGCAACACAAAATCAGCAGCAGAAACTGTACAGTTTTTTCAGAAGACGCTGTGTAGTATCCCTGTCAATATTTTCGCCAACTATGAACTCTGAGCTAATGCTGAGTGACAACATACGAGTTCACCCGAGGCAGGTGGTTTGACACGGAGGGGCTGGGGAGGGGTGGGAACAAGAGCTGAAATCTGAAAGAGTCCCTCGACTTCATCCAACTGCAGACAGCATCTTTAAAATAACTTATGTTGATGCAACTCTAGAAACATTGATGGTGATATTGGGTGTACCGTTCACATCTGCAAGCACTTTTTCTTTGTAATGTGCTGCCCACAGTGGAAGCCAAGCTTGGGGATCATCTTTACTCTTTACTGTGAGTAGTTCTCATTTTTTTCCCAGCAGCTTGCCATATATATCTTCTGCACACTTGGCAGCTGCAGTTGTGACAAAGGCTAACCTTCAAAAGAAATAATCCAATAAGTCAATCAGTAATACACCAGTTGTTGATCCCATTTATATAAATTTGGTCTGGCAGATTAAATTGAGCACAAAGCTCAGCGTTTACCAAGCCTGATCATGAGGAGCTTTATATCATGACTGTGTTTTTAGGTGCATCAGAAAATGTAAAAGAAAAAGAAATATCGTAATGCTGTTTTTGCTTTTGGACAGACTGATATTGTAAATGGAAGAAGTGAATCCTGCCAATGATGATTATATTGAACACCTCCACATCAAGTGCACCCCCACTTTCTCCATCAACAGCTGTTACTCTGTCGGCAATGACAAAGACAAAGGAATCTTCTTTTCAGCATTCAGTCTGATGACATGGTGATTGGCTGTGATCTGTCAGCTTCATGGCATTCAGGCCTCATGTGCTTGGAGGTGAAGCTTGTTCACCAACCCTTCATCCTGCACACAGAATTTTCCAAGCACGCTGGCAACACCCCTAAAGCTATTAGCCAAATGAATATAAAATCAGAATTACTAAATACTAACATTTGTGATTTAATTTAATAAGAAATGCTGACCGGATGTTCAGCTTCAAAATCAAAACATTTGTACATGTGCCCGTCGCCAGTCACGTGTGGATGAAAGCCCCAACAAAACAAAAGGATAAAAAAGAACATGATTGACATCCGCGGTCAGCCAATCCGCAACCGCGCTCCGGGTAGTGACGTCATAAGCCCTGACGTTTGGACCAATCGGAGCGCAGAAGGGGCGGGGAAATCTCCGAGTTGCTGCACTGTGTTTACTTCCGTCAATATTTGAAGCAGACAGGCAGAACGACAACCAGAGAGGAGTCGGGCGACACAACAAAGGAAGCACAACTACCTGCTCAGGTTGGTTTTAACGCTCGACCTTCTTAGCGAGTTTCTTTAAGGTTTCCTATCTTCCAGTCTTGATTTCATGTGCGAAATCGACTGACAAGTCGTGATTTGATCGTTAAAACGACGTGTACAGTCCTCGTTGTCGCTCGTCTGCTTGTTTTTCCTCAGTAATCAATTAAATGTGACAGACAGGTGTGAAACAAACCTGTCATTGTGTGTTTGTGTCATTGTGTTTCAGCAGGACCTGTATTTATCATGTAAATGTGTGCAATGTAAACCTGATGGCCCTGTGGTGGCTTTCACAATTATATTTATTTTACACCACAACATATAAAGTTCAATACTTCCAAACGTGAGACATGAAACTAAACAAAGACTAATACTAATCTTTAGCTCACCGCTGACCTCCTAAACACCTAAACTATTTCCATTTCATTGTTGTTTTTTATTTTATTTTCTGAATGTGATTTAAATTGGTCTTTTTTTTTTATTAAGCTGAGTTGATGTAAAAAGCATTTCACAAACAGATACAACAGGGATACAGGACACAATTAAGATCATATTTCTTGCATAGTATCCAGGATGAAACCCTCATTGTCCTCATTGTCCGTGGTGTCCGTCCTCCAGGTGTTGTCTGCTGCCTGCTCTTCTCACCCGTCCCACCTCTCAGATACAATGCCTTTCTTGGGCCAAGACTGGAGGTCCCCAGGTTGGAGCTGGACAAAGACAGAACACGGCTGGAAGAGGATCTTCCTCTATGGACACGAGCTGGAGGACAACAACAGAGAGATCCACTTACAAAAGTAAGAGCACACAGTCACGCGTCGCATTTCTCCACCCTGTTAGAACAGTAAATTGTCGGATTTGAACATTATGATTTACTTGCCTGCATTTCACAACCAAACTGAAGCCTCAGTGCACCTGTTGAAGTATGAATTGCGTCTTCCTTAAAGCATGCTTTGCCTAGGTAATAATTTATGTGATAGTTTAGTACTTGTCAGTAGCAGAACATTAGAACAAAGCTTTTCAGCAGTAGATCATTTGCTTACACCTCTTACTCAACTGACGTTACTGAACCACAAGTACAACTGAGTTCAAGCATCTACAACACATCTGTGATATAGTGGTTACTTTTACAGGAAGTATTTGTTTAGTGTAGGACAAGAACTTTAAAAGTGGTGTAGATTGGGTTTTTTTTCTGAGCCCATCAGCTTAAAGTGAAATCAAATCACTTTCAAACGTTATTTAAATGTTTCACTTGGATGTCTGAAACCTTCTGCCTTAAATGTGTATGGAAAATTCTGCTGATTTTGTTGGAGTTATTGTGGTAACAAGAGCCGCTCTGTTGAAGCAAACAAAGAAAAACAGGTAAATGGGGTGCGGGGGGGGACACCAAGCAGCATCAGGAGTCACTGTGTCACAATGCAGACGGAGCACAGAAGTATAAATGCTCACGGCGGCGCTTCGGCGTAGGGCGTCTTCATGGACTCTTCACAGCTTAACATTCACTCCATTTGAATGAACGCTGGTGTGATTTTGTCTCATTGTCAGTCTGAAATCTGATATGTGATTCCATGGTTAGTGCCCCCTGATGGTCCTGACTGACCATGAGATGTAGCACGTCTTCATAGTGTCTGACAAGCAGCTTTAGGATCCAAATGAAGTTAAAATTGAATCTCCTCAGCTGCACCAGTGACCTTTAGTGGAATTGCTTGGAGACAAGTAGGAACCAGAAGAATCCATTGAACACTTTGACTCAGTGTTACTGATATGATCATGGCGGCCAACTGCAGCAAAGAAAACCAACCAGTCATTCATGATTTTGCGTCCCCCTATTGCAGCCTAATGCTGCAGCCTAACCTGCTTCTGTATCCTTTCAAAACAAAGACAAACTGTCACAAACTTGTTTCGTCTTGTGTGCCCTGGTGTTTTTGTGCAAGGACTGCAGTGACTTTCAAACACAAACTGCCCCCCACAATCACAAACTCTGCAGGCAACGTGTTCAGACCGATACAACTTTTACAGCATTCCACACAGTTTGTCAACCAGACCAGGGCTGCATTGTAATACTCACTGGAAGCTAAAGCATGTGTTGTCACGCACTATGACATATACTTGGCCAAAATGCTAAAAACAAAAAAAAACAACCCACAACTGGATTGGATTGAAGTCCAGGTTTACAACAGACTTCGTCAATGCTTCTAAGTTTGGAAAAGTCCATTCACTACAAGCTAACTCGGGTTAATCCTGTCTAACTTAGGGGACGCTATAGGCTGAAAACCAGTGGGGGATAGTGCTGCAGTCCATGACTGATTTACGCAGAGGTTGACTAATGCTGCAACTGTAGCAGTATATGATATATTATCTTAGAAAGTTTTATCTTACCACGCGTTTTCTCACAGACTCTGTTGGGTTCAGTTCAGCTCTGTAATTCATGTCAGCGTTCAGACAGTGGAAGTACCCCTCGTCCTCTGGTGTATGTATCCAGCCCTGTCCACAAAAAGAATTTATGCTCACTTATGTTGTTAGCTGTTCGTAGTGAAAGGCTGAGCTTAAACATGTCCTAGTCCGACTGGTATTACATGTGTCCATGTGGATTTGAGATTCCTGAAGCCTCCCTCCTTCCTTTTTAAAAAATGAAAGGAGCAGACACTTCAGGGGTTACTTTTGTTCTCTGTTCCAATTTTATGACATTTTATGTAATGTGGGGTTCATCAAGGGACGTTTAGCATGCACAGATTGCACAAATATGCTACCAAATGTCCCGCTGGGGATTAATGAAGTATTTCTGATTGTGGAGAAGGTGTGATTCCCAGTGCAAGCTGGTGACATCTCAGATCAGTGTGTCTGCGTTCATTGGTCAACCGACCATACCCCACAGTGCCACAGTACTTTGTCTCCTCCACAGAAGACAAAGACGCAGCATCTGACATTAACCAGTGACACATTGAACTGGCTGTTCTCCAACAGCAACCTGACACAGAAAGGCAAGTGACCTCATCGACTGCTCGCTGGGAGAAAGAGGAGCATTATGTTGAGCGCTTGCTTGGCACGCAGTGGTGCAGAGGCCAACAACCTCGGGCACCTATTATCTACAAGCACACAGGTGCCAGATAGCAGCTGACGTGTAAAGTGTCATCTAGCTCTGCAACAGTGCATAGAAAAACAGGAGAGACAACAGTTTGCAGTCTTCCACACAGCACAAATACAGGGGGAAAATCTGCTTAAAGGAGACGCAAGCAAACACAGATGAAGAGTGAATGTGACGTGGGACAGACACACACAGGAGACCAGCCAGGACAAAACAGTGTTTGTACCTAAGAGAGGAGCTGGTTCTTTTGTGCTGTGGACATGAAATTATTCATTTTGCCCATTTCAGCTCTGTATCTGTATTTGTATTTTTTTTTTTGCACATGTTAAACATGATAATTAATGTGCAATAATAAAGCTCAGCTTACCACTGTGAGTCACTACCACTAATGTGTCCTTACCTAAATAGTCTTAGTTGTATATTATGTTGTATATATTGTGTTACTGCATGTTAACATAGATTCAACTTTTTTTTTAATCTCTTCAGTTTTAATACCATCTAGTTAGAGTTGAGAATGCACATTATGTCCTATTTGAATAGGAGCCATGTTCGTGCAGTGCATGAGGTGGAGCTCCTTTTCTGTCAATGAGCATCTGACCTCATATATTACAAGGTACACTTTTAAGTAGCCATAAATAAATACCTGTGTTTTATGCGCCATGTGATAATTCTGGTAAAACACATAGGTTGGCTTTAGGTTCCTAGTGATAGAATCAAGAACCACCTAGAGAAGATATAAAAAAAAAAAGACATGCTTTCTTCTTTCCTGAAATAAATGGCAGATTTCTGAAGCTCTATTACCAGGCACGATCGGCTGAATGAAAATATTCTGCCCCTGAAAGCACCAGTCAGGTGCTCAGCTTCAGCAAATGTATTATTAATGCTTGAAGGGTCCAGACTTCATTCCAGGCCTTTGATCCGTCAGTTTAAGGCCATCAGAGAATATCCATAGATGATTAGATCTTGGCACAGAAGACAACTTCAGCTTCATTTCATCTGCCTCAGTGTTCTATGGTCGGATATAAACAGCATTTCACACCTTGTTACAAATCATTTCAGGTGTTGTGGTGAAATATAAGCAATGCTTCTGATGATAAACAGTTGATGATGATACAGATGAAACAGTTTGTTAGTTTTTTTAAGACCCAAACTACTGATGCATGTGTGTGTTGTCACTTATACTTGATATTTACAGTTGTTATTAGAGTTGACAGACGTAAGAGCAAATATATAAACTTCAGCTCATTCATGCAGACTGTAAACACGGGCGAGGAAAAATAAATCTCTCTGACAACCACAGTTTTAATCGCAGGGGAGCCAGAGGAAAAGCCCCTGAAAACAACATGAGTGCCAGTGAAAGCCATTTATTCAGGCCGAGATCAGAAACATTGTCCATTCGTGTTACAGATTACAGACTGATTTTCCTTTCCGGGGTTAAGGGTGGATTATTAAATTCAATTTGCACTTAAATTCACCCTGTTTGAATACTCTGACTTACACCAGCGTGGGTCCCATGAGGCCTGGAAACAGTACACAAGTACCGTGTCGCTGAGCCGCTGACTCTTCTGGTTGGACTGTGTTCTCCCCTGGTCACACGCTCATGCAGTTGTTCTTTAATTCCTCCTTTTCTCTCCCTCTGTCTGAAGGTTCTACTGCGACCACAAAGAAAATTTGTTCGTTGGAGATGTGTGTGAGCTCGGCATCACAAAAAGTAGAAAGGACCTCTACAACAATACCACCAAATCTCAATGTGAGTTTCAGCGGGACCTTGTCATTCGTTTTTTTGAAGAATTTGTGGTATGAACATGAAAGGCTCATGGTACAGGAAAAGGAATTGAAAAGCAGCAGGCCAAAGCCATAATTACATTGTAGTAGCCACTACGTATTTAAAGCTTCATTTAAGGGAGCTTATAATTTTACACAATCTTTTGATATTTTAGTTTATCAGACACAGACAGTATGCTTACGTTCCTGCTCATTATAAGTACTGTACGGGGGTTACACGGGTGTGTTTCAATTTAAACTAGTCAAGTCATATTCAGCAGATGATCCTGGTTATTCAGACTCAGTGAAAGACTTTGAAATCGCTCCCTGGCCCAGTGAGACATCGGGAAACAATTTTCGTTGTTTTATTTTTTTTTTTTACAGCCTCATCAGCTTTGTAACAGCTCAATGGGACATGTTCAGTGTTGCCTTCTTGTAATGATGATTGGTTAATTTCTACGCGGAACTCAAACCAGCATCACTTCTCACAGCACAAAAAAACAAAAACAAAAACGGGCTCATTTACATCAGCTCAGTTTAGGCTGACTACAGAAGCTAATGAAGAGAAAAAGTGAGGTTGGCGTCACCCTCTGTTTTTGATAGTGTGGTTGTCATTCCCTTTATAAATACAACAGTGTCCAGATATTATTATTTTGCTATAATTTCACAAAATATATCTGATTACCATGGATACACACTAACTTTCAGGGAGGGAAGTGTTTTTGGATATGTTTCATATATTGACAAAGATTCTCATCCTGGCCTCAACATAATCCCTGATGAGACGGGAGTAAACTAGTCTGACATGTCCAACCAGTTGAGAAATTTTACATTTCAGATTGTTTGTTTTTCTCTCCCTCCTACATTAGATGAGTACATGTGGTGTCTTCTCTTTTCATCGCGAATACATTCCAGGAGTTTTTTGCATAAGCAAGTCTTAGTTTTCTTCATCCTGTCTTGTTCATATTTGACATGCTCCGTGTTGATTTAGTACAGCGGCCCATCTGCGGACTGTCATTAACATACCTAACCTGAGCTGTAAACGTCCTAAAATGCCGTTCACCTGTAGTTTCCATTCCTCCCAAATTGACATCAAAACCACAGCAGCAGTTTGTGGATGCAGAGTAGTGCAGATGCGTTTTGTCATTACAACGTCTAGCACATATAAATATATCAACTGTTTTCTTTCTTCTTTAGTTGTTTTTGAAGACAAATGGATCTACGTGCAGAAATTCAGCACAAAAGAAGTGAGTGCTACTGACTTTTCACATGTTGTGACATAATTAATTTAACTGAACTGTGTGTGTTTGTTTGTTTGTGTGTGTGTGTGTGTGTGTGTGTGTGTGTGTGTGTGTGCTCATGTTTGCATCCAGCGACACGGATACAGCACACTTGGTGAAGCGATCAACCATCTCGACTTCTCTAGTGCCATTCACGACTTGAGAAGGTTCAATTATGTGGCAAAAGTGAGCAACCATGTCCTCACAGCTTAACCGTTCCTTTTGAAATTGTCATAAAGTTTCTCCTGTGTCTAACCAGTCGTCATTGTCATCTCCAACAGCTTTTCCAGCTAATAGCCAGGTCCCAACTGACGTCGTTGAGTGGAGCTGCCCAGAAAAACTACTTCAATATACTTGAGAAAATTGTACGAAAGGGTAAGCTGACCCCAGTAACTGATGATGATTTAGTGCACACGTACTGTTTCTCAGCACTCGTTCCAAGTTCAGAGCTTGGAACTGTTACAGAAAGAAGAAATCTTTGTTAACTGTTGACCCACAGTCACCACACTTACAGCTCCAGTTAGAAATCTTTAGAATCATTAGAAGTCATGCTTTGAAACTGTGGCTGAGCTTTTCAGTCGCTTTCATGTGTCGTGTCTGAGGCATGGAGTTGCTTTTTCTTTTTCTTTTTTTTTTTTGTGGGTTTCTAGGAGTGCCTTTCTGTTTGTCAGCACTGTGTTTAAATTTCCTGGTTTCCACTGAAATGATTTAAATCCCAGACTGGGATGCTTCCATCTTGGAATAGTGACATCTTTTGGAACTTTGGAAAGAGCAGAGAAAATGGAGCTGTGGCATTCTGGTCCTCTGCATCAATGTCAGAGAAAGTTATCACATCCGACTTTGGCCTTTTTCTTTTATAAATATGTTTGACTCTATTAATTTTGTTTTATTCTTTTTTACACTAGTCATGGAGGACCACTACAATCCACGCCTGGTCAAGGACCTACTGCAGGACCTGAGCTCAACTCTGCACAATTTGACTATTCATGTCGGCCGCTGTGTCCTTGTGGGCAATGTCAACATCTGGTTGTGCCGACTGGAGAATATACACAAGTGGCAGCAGCAGCTCAACAACTTGCAGATCCCCGAGGTGCACGGATGTTTCGGTCTATGTATGATTTTCCTGTCTTCATTTCAGTTTTATTTAAATAGTCCACCATCACAATGGCAATTGTCTCGATGGAGTTAACCTGCAAAAATAAACTGGAATGTTTTGTTTTGTTCTAGTTTTTGATGAATCTGGCATACAGGTCATAAAAAATCTCAGATAGGAGATTTATGTTACATGTAAAGTTTAAACGTGTGCATGTGATCTGACAGAGATCTGTATTGTGTGATCTGTATATCATGCTCCTTACATTGATGGTCTCTCATCTCCACAGCAACTTTGCACAAGCTTGTCCCTCAGCGACCTGCCACTCCAAATGCAGAACAAGATCCTTTACAACTTATCTGATGCCTGTGACATCATCAACCTGGGACAGGCCACACCGACGCTGCACCTCCTCAGTGAGAACAGGATACTGTGGAAAAGACTCTGCCACTTTCACTTCGCAGACAAACAGGTGAGAGAGCAACATACTCAATTCTACCACACAGACTAGCGGTAATACAGATAGCTGCCAGGCACATGTTGACCACTAGAGGGCAGAATAACCACAGTGAACTCGTCAGTGTCATTTTCTCATGCAGTTCCGTAGGAGCCTGGTCCTAACCAAAAGTGATAATGTGGACTGGAAGCTGATGTACTTCACCCTGAAGAAACATTATCCCATGAAGGAGCAGTATGGCGACACCTTACACTTCTGCAAACATTGTAGCATCCTCTTCTGGAAGGTAAATACATTGTATTAGAACACCTCCAACTTTACAGATAGAACTGTAGACCACAGTCAAGCTCAGATGGACAGGAACGATGTGTTTATAGTCATAACACCTGTGTTAGTCACAAACCTACATGTCAGTTCAGGTGTGGACTAGAACACAGTATGTGCTGCACCACAGACAAAACATCCACGATCGTTTTGTTCACTCAGTTACTCAAAACAAACTAGACAAATAACATGACGTCTTAGCTGCCAGGTGCATTTTTAGTGCTTTTTTTTTAGACATGATAGTGAATACATGTTACATCCTTGTAATTGAAAGCAGATGACTTGCCTTTTTTCTATTTATACTTTTTATTCGATTTGTTTGTCTATCAGAGCATCACTTTGCTTTCAGCTGTTCTAATAGTCAGGAATCACTTTTTGTTTCTTTTGGAAACAAAACATACAACAACAGCATAAAAGGGCCATTCCAAGATGTAGTTATAAGGTGTTTTAGAACATAACAGAACAGAACAGAAATAACAGAAGAAGTCACAGTCTCCACAGTCTCCAAGATTCAAGATGAGTATTTTGTGTATTTTGTTCTTTTACCTCTGAAGTGAAGGGGTTAAACGCTGACTCTCACAGTTCATCCCTGGAGCAAAACTAAGTCTGCCCTGTGACGCCTGAGTGTAATATCAGGAACTATTGTGTTAAACACGTAACTTTAGACAAGTATGCAGGGATGTTTGCGTTTCATAGCCACAGTCGGGTTCTAAGACTTGAATGACATCTGTGCTGGTGTCATGACATCAAGAGTAATATTGCTTACGCATACTTTAAATGTTTGTCTTGACCCAAACGTTTTTTTCAAGTCCAGTTCAGTTTTCTTTTGTATAGCACCGATTGTATAGCGCCGATTCACAACGGTTATATCATTACGCTTCCCACATTAACTGAAACTGTAAAGAACGCTGGGATTATCCACAGTGGAAGAAGCTAATCAGTCACACATATAAACACACTGGACCTCTGTTGTCCACTAACACAAGGGGCTCTGTGAACTCATGCACGTACATGGACTCACGGAGGTCAGAGGGCAAACAAAGGACTTGCTTCACCTGCGTTACTCATGACATCATGTTTCTGTATTCACGTGTTAGATAAGCCTTTGTAGATGCTATGCATATATATATACTAGATAAAATAATCCTTTAATGTCCCCCAGCAGGGAAATATGCAGTGTCACAGTAGCAAAGTTTGGATGTAAAAAAGTAAAAATAGATAGACGAACAAAATACGATACATAAAAAATACATGTACATGTACTGCACTTTATATAAAGAAAAACAAGGGCGAACTGTATGAGGGATGGTAACTGCAGAGCTGAGTACCGACATGTTACATACTTGGATTAAGAATGCACATGTGACAGTATTATCCAATCCCACAAAGCCCCATCTCCTCCCCGTCTTTGTTAACCTCTACCTTCTCTGCATCTACCTGCTCTTTGCTTTCCTTCCTTTCTTGCTGCCCCCGCCACTCCCCCGACTCCCTAAGGATCGCCACCTAGCGTTGTTATTGAAGGTAATTTTTGTCCCGACATGCTTTACTGTTTTCTGTCCCCCCCCCAGTGACCCACTGTCTGTCTGACTGTGTTCAACTCCACCATTGCTCAGTCTGTCACTTCATGTCTGTTTATTGAACAGTCCCACTCCTCTCATCGTTGCTTAATCGCTGTTAACCATTTTACAAGTGGACCATCGTGTTTGTGACGGATCAAACCGTCCCCTGAACGCCAACATCTATTTACTACATTTGTACTACAAACGTGTGTGCACAAGCAGTTTATCCTTCATATGCAGTACATCATTTAATAAATACAGATTCAGAGAGTTTTAACGTTTTAAGCTGATGCAAACGTACAACGTACAACACTTCCTTCATTAGAATAATTTGGTTACTGACTGTTTTCCAGGACTTCGGCCATCCATGCACAGCCAACGATCCAGACAGCTGCCTCATGCCCGTCTCTCCACAGCACTTTATCGACCTGTTCAAGTTCTGAGCTGTTTGACGTGAAACGCTGCTCCCACATTCAAACCTGAGGGTGTGTGAGGTCGAGACGTCTTTTATCCAAATGCAAAGGGCTCGAACTGAGAGACATTTTCTAGTCTTTTCCGTACGCACAAATGTTTCATAGGTCAGAGGAACATAAAAAATTTGTACTGCGTTTGAGTCTATAAGGTCAAATATAAAGGATATTTTTCCTCCATTTGCACAGATGTTTGTCCTCCTGACAAAACAAACTCATGACAGACTTACAAATTTATATATAAATGTAAAAGTTATATAAGGGGTCCTAGCATGTGTGACATGATAGGTGAGAATTCCAGCTCATGTGTTTACTATTTATGGAATGTTTTTTGCAATAACTGGATGCATGTCATGTTTGGGTCTCTGTTCACATACGATATGTTGTCCCTTGTGAAAACTGTCTGTGTTCTGGGTTTATGGGAACGCTAATGTGAGTCCCCATTAGCTTTACAAGGTGTTTATTTATTTTATGAGAAATGTCAAGGCTGTTGGAGGAAACGTGAGATGTTGATTATGGGTTATGTGGTGGGCGAGTTTTGTATCCTTCTTCCAACTTTTGTCATATTTGTGAACTGTTCCAGAACTCTTGGTGGTACTATCATGACTTTTATGGTACAACAGTTAGGTATACATTGAATAAATATTTCCCAAGAAACAGACTGGCCTTGTGTTTTTAATGCTGCTTATTGGGAGGTGCAACATTTTTTAAGTAGGTTTATGAGGATAAAACCTTTATGAGTTTATAACAACTCTGTTCCAGAGGCACTGGCAAAAGGAAAAACAGACCACCAGACTATATCTTTATTCAGCTTGTGGAAACGTGACCCAGCTTCTTGTTCGTCTTAAACACAAGATAACAGACAAGTCTGTTCCTCTGTGTCCACGTCTGGCTGCAGTGAAGAAGACTTTATCAAACAAAAATGAATAAAATGGTGAAAACAGACAAGATGACCATGAAGCACTGACCAATTGCATGACATTTCTTATTCATGCATTCAAAAACCAAAACATCCAAGACGTTCTGTGTCCCGTCTGAGTTATGTTATATGAAGAGATTAAAGAACTGCATAACGTTAAGTAATTTAAGATAACTACTGCTCTTTCCATAAGCTGCAGCTACAGCAAGAGTGCACATTAGATCTGCACAGATCTGGACCGGCATGGACACCACCATCAGCTCAACAGGTCTATGTTCAGATCAGGAGCTGGTGTTGATTTAAACAGTAAACAGAATTGATTTAAAATGGCACGTCACAGTTTTGTTGAGAAGCATTTTCTGTTTTTGTTTGTTTTTATAGTTACAATTCTAAATATTCAGCATCAGATTTTTGCATGTATCAGTCAGTGGGTTAGGGGTTGTCTACATTTTCACAGCAGTTAAAGTTTATCACCCCCAGACACATCCAGTACAACAGTAGTACTTCAGACACAACAAACACGCACACACTGCTGTTTGAAACATTTCATCGGCTGTTTCAGCCTGTTCTTGAGGCCTCCGACCATCTGAGCATGTGAAATACATTCTTGCATTATCAAGTCTTAAGTAGCAGGTTTGCATATTCCATAGCCAAACAATTGTAGGAAAAAAATGCCATTTTAACAGGCAAGATGAAACATCTTGATACCAGCAGATGTCACATTTAGAGAAGTACAGTAGTGTAAGGCGTTCATTGGTTGTAGGATACAGTGTAGAAAGTCTGCTTTCACCAGCTGGTAGTGCTGCCTGAAAGGTTCAGATAAACAATCAAACTACACATACTGTGATCAAGGCCAAAGGTTTTCGACAGATTTCATATGTCACATTCATGTTTACACTGAAGCGTGTCATTACGTGCTGGTCACCACTGGTTCCATCCTGAACAATGATTTGTTCAGGTCTTCGTCCTTCATCCTCTTGACGACTGAGGGGTACGAAAGGTCACAAAAGAAATTATTTAAACCCCTCCCACGTGTTCTCTGACACAATCCCTCGGCTCATCCTGCTGATGCCCGCCAGCTTGACTTTGGCTCGGGAAGTCCACCTTACCGCAGCCATGGAGTCCGACAGGTTAGCATATCGGGAGGAGTCCTCCTCCAGACCCTGGCCCGCCCATGTGGCCAATGGCAGCGGAAGGCCTCGGGAGTCAGTGAGAGATGCCGGCACGTCCCCTGCTTGGCTCTTGTCTTCCACAGCGTCATCAGTCCCACACTCCATTAGACTCTGGAGGTGAGGCGGCTCCCAGCCCTCCATCTTCTCCAGTTTTTTTGTGGGTGAGATTTGCCGCATTGTCATAGTAATGCTGTCCCAAAAGCAGTGGCCCTTCTCTGGCTTATCCTTCTTGTCCTTTTCGTCATCTTTGTTTTTTTTGTGAGGCCTTTAGAGACGGACAGAAATGTGTGAACATGAATCACACTGGTACGTGTTATACCGGGGCCTGACGTCATCACTCACATCTTGAATACAAACACAGCATTGGCTGGATGTGACCCAGGTGGAAGGTGGAACTTTCCTCACACAGTGAGCCTTTGTATGTTTCATTTGGTTTTTCCTCTACTTACATCTTCCATTTCCTTTAGGGTGTGAAGGTAAATAACAACGAGCAAATGGGGCTCTGTCTTAAAATAAGCAAATATAAACAGTCAGACGTGACTTATTATTTCTAGTCGGGTGTGCAAATATTTTTGTAAAACA
Source organism: Aeoliscus strigatus (assembly GCA_901007665.1). Lineage (NCBI taxonomy): Eukaryota > Metazoa > Chordata > Actinopteri > Syngnathiformes > Centriscidae > Aeoliscus > Aeoliscus strigatus. Next base: position 108,159 of record CAAKHB010001976.1, on the reverse strand, counting down.
GGCAGGTTGGCCCCGACATACCACTTCCAATTTTTCAGGCTATTTACAACCTTCAGTCATGCCCACAGATTTAATAAGTATTCTTATTGACTTAGTTAGTTGGTTGATACTTTCAGTAAAGGCGTTCAAGCAGCGGAAGAACTGAGTTGGTGTGAGATGTTGTGTTAGAACCTCACCCTCTGCGGTCAGCCAGCTTCACTCCAGTCAACAGGAAGTGCTCATCATCTTTAGAGGACAACATCTTCTTCTCCCTCCTCTCCTTTTTGGACTTTATCTTCTTCACCTTGGCCTCCTGACAGAAACCAGCAGACAAGGGATGGAGGTTTGAGATGAAACACACCGTCTGTTCGTTATCTGCCATATTTTTGTTGAGGCATTGGTTCTCCCACAGGTAACTGGTATCATTAAGTCAACATTATGGCAAGTGGAGAAAAAGTGCATTTTTTAAAACTGATAATAAAAAGCGGCTTACTACTTTCATCCCCTGAGTTTGATGAAAATGGTTATCAATGCAGTGGTCAACATAATGTTCCATTAACCATTTAGTGTAGCATACTGTTGTTTACAAATCACAGATTAATGATTAAGTGTGTTTGTTTGATCTGGAGAATAACAAAAAACAAGTATTGGCGTTATACACAGGAAGTTACTTTGCTAGTGGCTGGTTATTGTGACCTTTGAACTCAGCTAGTTTGTGAGGAATCTCAAGGAATATTTGGAAACATGCCAGTTAGATGCAGCAGAACTTTTCTTCCTAGAAAGAAAAGATAGCAGCACATAGAAATTCTTTATCTTCAAACCTCATGATACAACAGTGGGTAAACACCAGACTATCTCGTTGCAGTTACTATGGTAGTGGGTGGATATTGTTGCCTTTGGCCACAGTCCTGTCAGTAACCTCTTGTTGTTTTAAGTCTTTGTGCTAAGCTAATGGCTGCTATTGAAGGTTATTCCAGCCACACAAAAAGAGCAGATAAGGACTACCATGGTAGAGAACTAGCAGAAAAAAAAGCAGATAAGCATGGCTCCCAAAATATTATGAATCCAGGTTTAATGTTATCAATAGACACAAACGGAGAAGAAGTTTGTGATACTGGCTTTGCAGTGATTCTGCACATTCTAGAGGAACTCCCCTCACTACCTCAAACCCCACTGAACTCCCCCATCATATCAAATTCCTTGCTGCCCACAAAGCATGCACAGATTGCACCCTATTTAGCTCTTATGGAACAAACTTTTGGCTCTTTCTCTCTGTGCCTGGGAAGAATTCCCAATGTCAACTGCCAAGGTCATACTGCTCACTCCGACTCACATCCGTGCCAGCCCTTGCTTTGCCGTTATCAAAACAAGCTCAATGTTTGCAACATTATTTGATGAATGCGTTTGACCCTCGCGACCCATTCAAGCGGCTTCTTTTGTTTCTATATTTGGCCCATGAAGGAGGTGCTCCATTCAAAGGGAAGTGTGCTGCACACTGACACACCCACAATCACCAGTGTTTTGTTCTCCGTGTGAGACCAAAGGATGATACAGCAACAGGAACACAAGTGTACATGAAAGCAGTAGTCTCCTACACATGAACACTGTACAAGAAGTCAGTCGCCATGTCTAATATTGAGTTTAAGAACGTTTAGATAACAAACTTTTACAGAACATTCTGTCCTTGAGTGTATCTCCACTCAAGCAGTTTGTCAAACACATGCACGAGAATCCTCAGCATCCCACTCCTGAGCAACAGAATTCGACCATAAACAACAAACTAAGCCCACCTTCGGTGACGACAGAGGCAGGTTTGTGTCCCTGTTCTCATTTCCAGTTGGTTTGGAGAGACCTAATTTGCCAAAAAAAACCCCAACAAAAAACAGTAATATACTGCATGTATGTGCACACATGCAGCCAAATTCCAGTTTTGTATGTGAATGTATAAGGCCAGCCCGCCGACTATTGTCCTCAGCATTAACCTCCAGCTCTCTGGATCAAGCAGCTCAGGGTCCAGTAATCTCCACAGTCAAATAGCAGGTAAACCCAGAGGCACACAGTACACAGTGTATGTGTGTGTGTGTGTACGTGTGAGATTCCTTCCTGGAAGAACAATAAAGCTCTTATTGGAGCGATATTTTTCCATCCATACTTCAGATTAGAGATGAAGCAAATGTCTTATTTGGGAAGTATATGAACTGCACGTTCTTCTTTTCAGAAGACAGCAATTAAGTCGTACGTTAAATTCAAGTACACAGTGTTAAACCTTGACGTGTCACTTGTGGCTCATCCCCTGAGTTATTTTTGGTGTTGATGACTGTACTTCATGCCCAGTCTCAGCCCAGCTCATCTCAGAACCAAATTATACGTGACGTTTTCTATGTCAACATTGTTTTTGGAAAATGTTGCAAAGCATTTTAGGGTCACAGTCACTGCATACAGTGTCAACTTAATCCCCATTAAACGCCTGTGGACGTATTGACAGTTTTGTCTCTTCCTGCCCCCTCGTACAATATGTTGCCTCAGTCTAATTTGGCATAAAAGATGGGTATGGTGCAATGCGTCATGCGGATGCCAAAGAGTGACTTGTGGAGTAGTTGGTGGGATGTGAGTGTGTAATTTTTTATTTCTATTACATGAGTGGGCCTGGGGACAAGTGTGTAATGTGTGTGTGTGTGTGTGTGTGTGTGTGTTGTCTGTGCCGACACGTCTCCTCCAAAGGTCTGCTCCTGTCTGAACTCCTCTCAGTGTGTTCCCAGTCAACATACCACAACCATGTATTGTCTTTGTGCTCTGGCCAGCTGCCCACAGTATGTACAGCTCCTGTAAGTGGCTTCGGTCATTGAACATATGTCGTGACCTGCCCTCTTTGTTAAGATGGCGATGGCTGGGCTGGAGAAGGGAAGGAAACGCAACATTCTTTCAAGGAGCTCTGCTATTTGAACGGGAACAATCACAGTGGAAGAAAAACAAGGCTGAAAATAGCTGCACTGTGGAAGGCTGCAATTCTTCCACTGTCAAATGTTTTATGCTCATATTAGGTTATACAACGCAGACCTGAACTTCTGGAAGTGGACATTCATTTCTCTGCTCAGGGCTGATAAAGAATCTGTTTCTCTCATATTAACTACTGCTACAGTATGTGTACTGCTGTAGAAGTTGTGTATTTTTCGGGTGTATTTCATGAACATCTACAGAGGAAGCAGATGTCAATAGATGCTACGTACTTGAGATGATCAACATGCACATATTATAATGAACCTCAGTACTCGTTCAACACCGTACCGACCACACAAGTCATCCTGATTCAAAAACACCCAGACAACAAATCAAGCAGTCCCATTGGCTGTGCTGTGTTTCAGGACAAAAACACACAAATGGACCATGATAACACACAGACAAGCTCAAAGAGTATGTGTTTACAGATAAAGACTGGAGATTCAGCATTCGTCGTCTTTACCTGTGTGTGTGTATGTGTGTGTGTGTGTGAAATGACATGGACTAATTATTTAATTTGACTGATGACATAAGTGTGTAAATTGTGAGTGTGTGAATTTGTGCATTCATGTTACAAGCCAAGAGCGTGATGTCTGGTGACAACCTTAAGGCGTCAGAGGTAAAACTGTGACGGTGACGAGGTGTAAACTGTGAAAGTAGAGAATGTGTCTGTGTTACGGACAAATAGCAGCGAAGTTAAGCTGTTTACCTTGGATACTGCTGTGACAGCTTCCTCTTCCTCTTCCTCTCCTTCTATGTCTTTGTCCTGGGACACACACACACACACACACACACACATACCAGCAGTGAGTTGATGCAAACAGCTCAGACCAGCATAGGTACACACAGAAACACACAACATCGACTGTTTGCAACAAGAATGTTTTGTGTGTGGAGTGTGACAGCTTTCCTGTAACCGAAAGGGCAACCATTTATAGAGCTATAGCATCAACCCGATGTACTTGAAGGAGGAGATGCAGGTATGGACGGAGGGCGGAGGAAGACGAGAGCAAACACACTGACCTCGGGTGGGATCGATACAAACAAACACAAAATGTGTAGATGTAACAGTTCCAGTACCTGCGGTAGCACTGCTGCAGCTTCACTGTGCTTTACTCTTTACTTTTTCTTAATTATCCTTGGTTGAGAAGCTTTGTAACAAAGGTAAACAAAAACGACAATAGGGTCTTTTTTACAAAAAGTCGTTAAATGAATAGTATATTCATTCATTCATTCATTATCTGACGCTTATTCCGGTTACGGGTTGTGGGATAAATAAACAAACAAACAAACCTGTATCCTGTATCAGTTGGGTTCTAAGTGACAATGTCCACAATGATGCTACACCTCATTTATCGAGAGTAATTTTTTATTTCACCAAAGAAATCCTGTCTGACTGACATTTACAGCGGGTGACATTTGGTGTGTTCAAACTGTGAGATTTGTCTTTGAAGATTTACAACCACACTTGAACTTGCCTTCAAATAAACATTAAATCGTGACTAAAGGGCGATGAGAAGTCATCAGATATGCACCTGAACCTGTGATTACTGAAGTGGATTCCTCTAAAATGATCAAAGATGTTCGAGGGAAATGGTGGTTGGACGTGTCTGAGCAAAGTCTGCTGGGTCTCCACCACTGGAGCTGATCAAAGACTCGCAGAGGCAAACGCTCACACAGACGAGTCGCTGTTAGAGCGAGAACGCATTAACAAGTTCAACACTGACGCTGAAGAAGAAAAAGAACAATTTATTTTTCGTATCTGTTTACCATCACTTCACAACAGCTATCATGGCACCTGTTCACACAAGCAGCTTTTAGCGTCGGAGGCCGCTGACTTTCCAAGTTTCAACGATAACACAAATGTGTTTCCTTTCTCTTTTTTTACTTTCTTTCATTGTGGTAATGAAACCCCAGTGTCTACCCTTCAACAGCAGATAACCTGGGCTTTATCTGTCTTTTCCTCATCAACTCTGACGATTTATGTGCTGCTGTCTGTAGTCTTCACATCCAAACTGAAAAACAAAGGCCCTGCCGTGGAATATGTGGTATTATTGAAGTATTCAAGTGTGTTAGGTCACAGACAAACAGGCACACACACCTCCTGCAGGCTACAGCTGCCTCTCACGGCCTGTTGAACTTCAATAGAAGCTGCCGCACAGAGCCAGCCTCCAGCAATACGCAGGGAGAAAGGGAAAGACATCTAATCTGGTACCCCCCCCCCCACACACACACACACAACTGTCTTCTGTAAACACATGGATTATCTCACCTAACTTGTCTGTCTATGGCTTATTTTCTCTACATCTTTGGCCCACTGCACTGCATGGAAACCAAACGTGCCAGGTTTGTGATTACTGATTGGATTGCTGCTCCGCGACGGACTGATTATTTGATTTGTCACAGTAAACGACTGCATGTCCCGACCGTGTCGCCTTTGGTAGCTGATGTCATTCTGTATCACTGCTGAGATCGACCTGTGTTCATGCTTCATGACTCAGCTCCTGACCCTGGGACGTACCCAGGAAGAAGTCCCTGCTCTCTTTCCCAAGAATTTGGAGACATATTTACTGCTCTGATCTCAAATCAGTGCTCTACACCAGAAGAAAGTCTCGGTGGCTTCTAGAAACACGTTGAGCTCAGAGCAGGGTCACATGTGCTGGTTCCCAGGGTTCAAGTTAAGAACGAGCAACAAACTCAGCAAAGGGTCGCAAGAGCTCAGCTGATGAAAAAGATGAAGATGAAAAAGGCTGAGAAAGGGTGTTGGTTGGTCTTTTCAGTTACTATATGACACACATACACACCCACAATACAACAAGTAACAGGGGTAAATCACATTCATCCATCTGATCTATGAAGAGACGATTTGATCACTGCACGTTAAAATGTGTCAGTACACAGCTGAAGGCCGTTAAATGATCCTGGGTGTGTGTTATCTTCCATTCTCCTCTCCAGCCCCCAACACCATGACAGAGCGCAGCTGCCTGCTGATACCAAGACTTTTAGACCTCACACACCGGTGCTCACCTATGCACACTCAAACAGCAAGAGTTGGTGGGTGAGATGAGTCATGGAAGATAAACCATTGTATGTTCCCTCTTAACAAATAAGAGCTGTCTGACGAAATGATTCATATTTCACACAGTTTTGGACAAAAGTGCTCTCGCTGTGCATATTTTTGTTTTTATCTGTTTGGAGTGTCACTGTGTCTGAAGTGCTCATGACTATACAGCAGAGAGTTGTTTCTGTCATGGATGGTTTGACAGTCTTCAGTCTTCTTCATTTGAGCTACAGTTTTCTGTTGTACTCACACTGAACAGCATCCAGTGTGTCGTCGGATGCCTCACTGTCTCTCATGTGACATGGATTTCCTCTTCATCATCTTCGGTCACTTGAAAAACGTTTAAACCAATTTACACAAAACCAGCTTTGTGTAAATTACTGTTTCTCCATCAATGCCTGTTTCTGATTAACGTAATCTGCTCCTGACCTGGTATCTCAGCTACAGGCAGTATGAACCCAAACTGCTGAGGTCATTATGGGGTCATTATTTGAAGGAAAGACAGGACTGGACATCTGAACATCTGTCAATCAAATTAGACACAGACACTCCAAAGAGGTTTTTTTTTTTCATCTGGAAAAAAAAATTACAACAACAACAACAACAACAATAATAATAATAATAATAATAATAAAAAATCAGTTTAAATTTGTGATCATTCATTTTGAATAATTGATTAAACGGTATTATTTGGGGGAGGGGGGGTCTGTGCATACTTTGTATACAACTAATTTATTCAGTATTACAGACTATTTTCCTGTTGAACTGGAGCAAAAGGGGTAAAGTAAAGTAGGTGAACAAGTAGTAATTACCTTGTAGGAGTGATGGAAGTGCCAGGACATGTCCTCCTCCTCCGACGCATAATCCACCAGCACTTTACTCTTGCTCTTCTTAAACATCCTCAATCCTTCCGCCTGCTGCAGAGTTTTCGACCCAACTGCTCGATCTGTGTCCGGTCAGTGGAGCGATCGCAGCATCGAGGTGATCAGCTACAGACTCGGGAGCTTTGCTCAGAAAACTATACAGTTATTCATTCATAAAGGTGCCTGAAGTTTTTGCGTGTGTGTGTGTGTGCGTGCGAAATCGTGTCGTAGCTGTATGCGTATGTTTGGTGCGTTTTTACGCAGGATCGACCACCTGGACCTCAGACATTGCTCCTCCCATACCCCCCTGCTCCGGTTCCTTCATGTTTGCCTCTGTAGATG
>CAAKHB010001976.1:70364-100760 GCA_901007665.1 Aeoliscus strigatus | reverse complement strand
CACGATTACACAAAGCCCCTCAGTCTGTGCTTCCCATGCACGCACACACACACACACACACACACACACACACACACACACACACACACACACACACACACACACACACACATAAATATTATGGTTGAACATTATTGAATTTGAATAACTATGTTTATGTATCTGCCTTAACACCAGTGTGTCATGGTTGTCATGGAAGTTAACCACAGCTGTTTGTTTGCACACTGTCCAATTGCTATTTGCAATCCTCCTCTCGGTGGCCACAGCAGTGCCAAAGCACCATTATGCTGGATAAGACCACTCACCTGACAAAGATACTTAAATTCCTCTTTCATTGTCCACATACAGTAAGCTGTGGAGGAATGTAGGTGGCATGAAGAATGTCCGTCTAATAACATCAAATGAAACAGACCCCACTCCTAGAGTTATGATCTTTGTTGGATAATGTACAGGATGTAATTTCTTTAGTTTGGACACATTAAACTCTAACATTGTGTCAGTGTTGACACATTCATGTCAGTGTTTTATACCCAACTTGACTTTCTTATTGATAATTGTACATGAAAATCCTCGGACATGTCTTGGTTTTATCTTCTAAATTTTTGTTTAATTCTGTCTCAACCAAATATAATCTAATCATTGCGACATCTAACATTATGTACTTGAAATGAGTTTTATAAGCAGTGAATAAATGGAATCCAACCTTTTCGATCTAACATTATACACCATTCAGTTTCAACACTTAAGCGCAAATACTTTTGTTTTTCATTGCCACCTAAAGTACGTCTGTCCTCTTCCCATTAAAGGGTACAACCTGCTGGTGTCAGCTGTACATTAGTGCTGACACAAACCATGACTGGCTGTTAGGATGTGTCCATCACCTCTCAGCAGGGAGGTCAATGACCTTTGACCCTGAAGGTCTTCACTGTGTCAACTGTCCACTTGAGAACCTTTCTGGGACATGCATTCCCTCAGTATCTCGTAAGTGGTCATTTATGTGGGTGACCCGGACAGAAAAGACGGACCTGGGGTCTGTACAATGAAGCTCGATCAACAAGTCCTGGATAACTCGATTAATCCAGGGTTGAGTTACCGAGTTGTCTCATCAAGACCCGTGAACGCACGCGTACAAGAGGCAGGTTCCGAGGCAGCAGACCAATCACAATCATGAGTGCACGAACCGGAGACAGAGCGCAGAGGTTAATGCTGGGAAAACAGGAGGAGAAGTCAGTGATTGTAGAAAAGACAAACACCGTGGAAGCTACAAGAAGATGCTAAAGCGGCTGGCAACAGTGTAAATGTGTAAGTTGCTCATTAATGCCTCAATTAACCGACAACATCCGTGAGTCCCTCAAAATCACATAACATTTTTTTTTCCCCAGATAAAAGAACAAACATAAAAACACTAAAGCGTCAGCTTTCAACGTTAGTGTTGAAATTCATTTCAGTCGTATCAACATACCAAGTTGATCGTCTGTCCAGGAGGCTGAGCAAGGGGACAAAGGGTATTTGCCGGACGCGCTCCAGTGTATGCCGTTTCATTTCATTTATTAAGTCTAAAACCCAAACAGTGAACCCCACAAAGAACCTTAAAAAACACAATGAAGGCGAGTGAGCAAACGAGTTAGCGGTCAGCAAAAAGTCGGAGCCGGTGGGTGGTGCTCTGCAGCAGGGAGACGGGTCTTGATAAAAAAGAAATCCAGCTTCATGGTACAGAAAACCCAGGGTTAACCCGGAACTTGAAACTTTGTGGTACAGGCCCCTGGCTAATCATGCCTTTTGCCCAAACCACCATCTCTTGTGTCAAAGGGTATTTTTTAGAATACACACTCATATACAAGGACACAGTGTTGGTGTTACTAGTTGGTGAATGTTTTTAAGTACTCTGCTTCTGTCAGAGAACTTAAAAAGAGGTTTTGACATTTCACAAATACCAACTAGGATATGTTTGGATGTATTGTACCCGTTGGTAGTCTTCACACCGTCATCATTTTATACATTGAGTTGAGTGGGGTAAATCTGTTTCTGTTTTACACTTTCAGCATCTGTTGATGCACGATATGTGTGTCAGCGCGCTGTACACACCTCAGCACGCATGTTGCTGAAGCGGATGTAAGTGATTATGTCACCTGTTGTGATCATGGACACAGCAGGTCTGACGGGGTCGAACAGTCACAGTAGGACACAGCTGCGATTATCCGACCTGCTTCAAATGTCTCACACGCACAGATGTACTGTACAGCTTATACTGCAAATCTAAGCCTGAAGAATGTCCAGGACAGTGTCTGGCCGGTCTAATGTGCTTAATTGCTTAATTCTGCTTCACCAAGACACTACAATGGAACTATATAAGGCAGAAAATGACGTGCAGTCTCAAGACGACCGAGGATCCTGGTTTTAATCCCATTAAAACCTTTGAAATAAAGCATGGGCTTTTGTTTTCTAGAGGACTGTGAGTTCTTGACAACAGTGCCTTGATCACATTTACATCTGTGAACTGTTACACGTTACACGCTACGTTCAGGACAGCCCTTGAAAGAGTCAGCTGAGACTCACCATAACTCATCTGATAAGACTCACAGGTCACAGGGCTCTCCAGTACGAACCCACGGGACCACATCCTCACCTGTTCACCTAGAACAGAGATTAAAAAGAGTTTTAATTAAGTTCAGAGGCAGATTCAAAAAGATGCTCTAGAGACCCTTGTCTGAGTACTGCTTTAATGAACCATTAAAATGTGACTCAGAGTTCTAATCCAGATTCTGCACGTTTGCTATTTTCACCTAGCTGTTAACTTTTGAGAAGATATTTGCAAACACATTTAAGGTGGCAATTTTAAATCAGACATGTATATGACAATCGTTTTGGTGGTTCTCAAAGATACATTTTAAGCACTACTCACTTTTAATTGTATGTGCTGAGTCACTAGTGCAGCAGAGGAAAATACGTGCTCTTGCATAGTTTTATTCTATTGGACCCTGAGGCAAACAGGAATTTATTTCTTTTTAAAAATACTACTAGACATCCTCTACCAATAAAAAAAAAATCACAGAGTACAACCTACCTTCATAGGAAAAATATTTCAATGATCTGTGCTACCGATGTTTTATTACAGCATCATCAGCTACATTTCACACCTCATAAATCCTGCACAGCAGAACAAAAATAGACAGGATGTGTGACGTGTGCATGTCATTCTAGGTTGGTAACGAGCTGCCAGACATCGATCCCGTCAGCCTATAAACACGACACATTTTACAGCCGACAACACACATATTCAGTAGCCAATAGAACTGATTAGTGTGCGTGTTCTTAAGGCGTGTGTGTCTGCACCTAGTTCCTAGGAGCATGTACGTGAGTATGCTCTCGTGTTTGAAAGGAAGGGATCGAAAATCAATTTAAATAGGTCCCATGCATGAGAAAAGCTTTAATGAGCTCAAAAAGGAGAACACGTTTAAAACAAGGCTAATCTCTTGGGCGGTTTAAGAAGAGCCATTTAAAGAAAGGAAAGAATGTGCTGCGTCACTGAGGACGCACAGATGCACACACGCAAAGAACTACGCAGAACCCTCTGGACCAACCCCCCAGGGGATGAACTTTATTGTACTTTATCATGTCATTTCATGTGTGCACGAGTACGTTCATGTGGGGGTTAGTGTGAGAACAAGGCAAGATGTGAAGAGACATGTGTTGCCTTGTCTTTGCTTTCATTTCTTTTTATCTTGCAAAATAAAGGAAGCCGACTGCTTAAAGCTGTAAACCCTCTAATTATACTTGTAAAGTAGATTAAAAGTAAAGATTCAAAGAGTTTGAATACAAGAGTTGGTTTATTGACGTTTGAATTTCATTATCCTCCTCCTCAAACAGTTCTGTAACTATGACTCATCATTTAGTCTGTGGAACGGAGGAGCTGATATTTTCAATATGTTTTCAATGTTTTGCACTTTGCCTAGACCTGGGATTCCTTCAGCACTATTGATTGTAATGCAACTCTAGCCTTTTTCTTTGCTTTGGACAATGTGAGACCCGAAGCGAATGATAACTGAGCCAAACACATCGGTCTTTTCTGTACGCCATGCATTCTAGCTTAAGTATGCTTCTGGCTGCTTATTTGATATGGAGGGATACTTGCAGCACTTCGATGTAGAGAAGTTTTGAAGACCTTGTGGACATGTCCTCACTCCTTCTCATCCATGTCTTTGGTGGAAAAGACATTCAGCTCTTTGTTGTGGGTTGTAACCAGAGCCTGCTGAGGAGAAGGGCCCAAAAACAGATACACAATGGACCTCTGTGTGTGTGTGTCTGTGTGTCGGTGCGCCATCTATCTTTTAGTTTTAGTTGGAGATAATCATGATGTTCTGTATTGGGACAGTCAAATTCAAAGGGCATTATGGGATGAGGATGATGGTTAATGTTTGTCTGTGTGTGGACGCACAGGTGAGTAAAATGTGGTGTAAAACTGTGTGTGTGAGTGTGTGCACATCAGGGCACAGTGTCAGGAGTCTTCAGTTTATTTTCAAACTTTTTCATTGAAACCCCAGTGCTAAATCCGGAGTGTAACCTTCCCCGGCTCCTGCTCGGATAGATTTGTTTTCCTAATCAGCTTATATCCATAACTGGGTCGGAGTTCAGCCGTGACACCTGGGAACAGTGGAGGTGATTGTCAGACACATCGAAGGTTAGCCAAGAATTTGATACACAAAACACTACTTTAATCGTAGAGGAACCCATTTCCAACATCACAATATCTCTGAACAGTTTGTTCTCTGTCATTCAGTGACTCTTAAATTATTGCTCATAGACACCACTTGGCTGTTGCCAGTCAGGACTTTTCCACCCAACACACACTGAATGACCCCACTGAGGTAGACCTGCTGAGGCAACGTGACCAGACAGACAGAGAACCGACGCTGACATCTAGTGCATGGATAAAGTATTTCTTCATTTTGAAATGGAACAGAAATTTCTGAATGATTGAACAATGCATGCACATGTACATTTTAGAAAAATGTACATTGTCACATATTTAATGTGCGTCAGTTCACTAGAGCTAACCAGAATGATGTCACCGATGTAAATTGTACAAACTTCCCATAATGGAAATCATAAAACAGATGGTTACATTTGCAGTGTGTGACAGTGAAATGTTTTTTAAAACTTTTGTTTTGATGAATTCACATTAAAGACTGGATAACCTTTTTTAAAAAGAGACAACCTCACAAAGCTTTTGTGTATCAGTGGTACTTATACGAAAATGAATGCCTGGATAACTTTTCTTCTACAAGAGTTACACATTTAACATCTAAAATGTACTTCTTAATCGAAACAGTGAGAATATTTTATCTTTGTATACACAAATCATTACTAGACTGTGTGAAAAGTCATCTAGAACAGTAAAATATTTCACAGTGACTCGTGGTTATTCAACCTTTCTCTGTACATATGAAAGAATTTATACTTTGGTAAAATACATTAGAGAAATATCATCATAAACAGCTGTTAGAAACTCCAGAGAGTTCCGTCAGTGACGTAGGAAGTACATAAAACAAGAATAAATGTACTTTATTCATCAGGTTGCTTGTTAAAAGCTATAAATAAAGGATCAACTTTAATATATGATAACGAGCTCGAGAGCATGAAGGTTCAGTCAGTGAGTAAGTCAGTAAGTTAATGTGATCACTGCATGGTTTCTGCTGTAAATGCATCTGACAGGAAACACCCACACACAGCTGCTCAGCATCAAGTGGAGGAGAGGCTGCCAGTTCCTCTGGAACACCGACAGCCAGATTTTACTCTGCCAGCAGTTGAAATCCTTGACGTTTTGTTATTGCTGCCAATAAAACACTCAAGCCAGATTTCACAGCATCAATTCCTGCTTGACTACAGGATACTTGTGTCGTGTGTCATACTTTATTGGTAAATGATATTTTTATTGGTAGTAAACCTCCTGAGTCATACCCTTCTTACTACTACTACTGACACCTATAATTATGTATTCCTAGTTATTCTTATCCCTTTATATACAGAAAATGAAAGCAAATATGTTTGTGAATCTTATATTCTGTATATTTGGTATACTGCATATCGTCATATTGCTGGATTGATGAGTAATTAACAGCATTATTGGCTTGGAGAAGTTTAATGCTTTATAGTAATGACAAGCACTGATCTTACAGAGACATTCAACATGTGTGTCTGTATGTCTGTATATATGACAGCATCCCCTTTATGGAATTCCATCTTAACGCCTGTAAAGCTGTTTTTTGCATTAATTTTTTTCATTTTAAAATTCAAACTTCTTAAGTGCATATCAGTACAAACACTTACAATTGTTCTTTAACGTGGCCTTTGGGGCATTTTATGCCCTCGAACCACAATGACGAGACACACCAACCGTACGAACAACAATAATACTATTCATTCAAAATGATCCATTCATTGTCGGCATTGTACATTTAAAATCCCTTGATAAATAACAATCACTTGTAAGTGTCTCTATTTCGGGACCAGTGACCCCTCTCATATACAAGAATAAGCTGGTCTAAAAAAGACATGGGTCCTAATAGGATCTGTGAGAGATCACAGTACCACTTACTTCTTTCTTATGTATTCAAACTGTCATAAACTGTCTGCCGGGGCAAAGAGGGATTCCAACACTTTCACAGAATGTTGTTGTTGTTGTTCAGTTCCAGTTTAGCTGCTACGCTTCAATCGTCATCGGTGATACATTCATATGCTGTCAGAACGTTCCATTACAAAGCATCTTACACAAAAGACACAAGAAACAATACATAAAGACGCTCTCTCGACATTAAGAGACCTTAGTGGTCATTGCTCTACATTCATCTTGACAGTGGTGTGCAACAGGGCGCAATCCGGGTGGACTCACATGTTGGTCGAGCTGAAGTCCAGGATGGCTGTCCTGGTTTCTATGCCGACAACAGTCCAGCTAGATGTCGCCCAGTCCAGCTCACAACACGAGCTGGTGGCACTCAGTGCCACATGCTACTAATCTCATTCAGCATCAAACCGGTATGTACACATGAATATAGGTTATGTACATAAAAAGTGCAACATCGCAGAGATCACAAGTCAACACTAACCTTTTCTTCATGTTTTTGCAGAATATTTTCTCTGTGCATTTTCAGGACACAAGTATAGTCATTTTTTCTAGCACATTGGGGAGAGGGAGATGTCAGAAACTCATACTGTCAACTCCAAAATCAAGATAAATGAATGAATACTCTTAATTATCTGAATTTCAGATGCTTTCCTACTGATACATCTCCTTACTTCCTTCTTGCGCAGGCTGACCAAAGACATCCAAAAAGGCCAAAGAGGTCACATTTGTGGAGGAAGGGGAGGGGAGGTTAGATCATGGCCAAATACCAGAGGAAATATCCTGATGATTAAAATATTTGGAGAAGATTTGTTTTGGGTGCAGCCGGATTTGTCTTGCCAAATTCAACAGCTTAACACTATGATGAATGTGTTCTTTTGATTTGAACTGTGACACAAATTTAAAATCTCCCACAAAAAGGCACGGGATAAGGGAGGTTCGGCGTGGACCATGTTTAGGAGACGCATCAACAGCTGCCTTTAGTCACATTCAGTAAGGATTTGCTTTGCAGTGAATCCTTGACGCAAAAAATAATAAAATTATGATGAAATACAGAACTTTAACATCATTACGGGGAACTTCAAAGACATTGGGTTACAAGGGTACCCTGAGGAAAACAGCAGAAACAAACTTAACTAACTTAACTTAACCTTGTCTTTCCATGGTCTTTTCCGTGTGTGTGTGTGTGTGTGTGTGTGTGTGTGTCCCTTTCCATCTCAGCGGAAGAGGTGACCTGATGGCTTGCAGTGCAGTGTGAGTTGGCGGGAACTGTAGCCTGACATTCCGATCCCCATGAAACCCAGCAGGATGGCCATGCGCGGCATCACGGAGCCCTCTCGGCTTTGCAGCACAGTCTGGGCTGCCTGAGTCTGAAAGAGAGAGCAGCAGTCACCACCCTCAGAGCTACGACAACCAGGAAGAATCAACGTCAGGGAATGAGCTAGGTGCTGTGTGGAGCAGTCCTGAAACACGTGATTTCAGTCATACATCTGTCTTATCTCAGACGCTCTAGAATCATCTGTTAACTGATGTAGTTCTTGTCTGCGTATAGAAAAAAACCAACAATCCAAGAGTCCCATATACATACAGTTCTTGTCTTAGCTCATTAGGCATGAGGTGAGGCACACACAATGGGTTCATTCACTTCCCATCTTCAAAACAACACAAGCCTCTGGTCTAAATGCAGCTGTGGAGTTCAGAAATATCCTCTGGTGCCATTGGAAACATGAATCTCATGCTATTCTCCCCTGAGATCCAATTAGATGGCATTTACTTGACCTTGGGGAGCTAAACTGCAAAGACAGGCTGCTGTCGTCCCCGATTACAAATCCTGCCATGACACACAAACAGGCGCCGCATGTTCAGTGATGAGTTCATGACTCTGCTTTGCAATGTGCTTTCCAAGCACACACTCAACACAGGTCCAAGTGTATGTCTCAGAGTATGCATCAAAGAGTTGGATCGAAATACTTAAAGAATACAATTTCATTGAACACCGATGTCTCAAGGCAACTGGTAAGCAGGGAAATGTGTCTGACTGCGCAGCTCAACAGTTGCTTGTTATCTGAGGCACCCTGAAGCATCTTACGCACCTGGAGGTATCTAATATATCCAGGGGTCAGGCGTGGAATGCGAAAAAACATTGTTGTACGCTCCAGTGCGTCACTGCTGAGACCTCTTCAAAAAAGTCAGAAACAGCTGTCAGAAATTTCCCATTGGCAACTTTCGCACTGAGTTCCTTCAGTTTCCTTCTTCTACACCAGACTGATTGTCGCAGCAGGTCTCCCTTGAGCCCCAAAGACTCACTCACTCCTCAGCTCCCCAGATGACACTGAAACACACCTGCACTGTGACGATCTCCCCAGAGGGAGTTCAGTCCCGACAGGCAGAATATAAAGTCTTGTCGTCATTGCGTAAGCTGGTCACATGTGTCGAACTGTTTATCTCTGCCCATGTGTCAATGCAGGATTAACTAAGGCTCTGGAGCTGGGCTGGATTTTTTTTTTTTTATCTGCGATGGTTTAAGGCAAAGGGTCACTAATTATGTGGGAAATAAACACTTAAACCCATCGAAGGAGGCCAAAGCAACGCTGTGATGACATCTGTTAGCGTCACTGGTAGGCAGATTGACAATTAGGTTCTATCAAATTGTACACTGACGTACTGTATATCCCAGGGCACATATCAGGGTGATGTTCTACTGAAGGGACAAAAACAACATAATCACAAACTGTTGTTTTTTCTTTCATTTCTGCTTTAAGCAGGTGAGATATTCCATTTGTAAATTTAACCTGTATTGCTAACAAATGCAAACATTACACATAAAACAGCTAAATGATAGCTGACCCAAAGCACATCTGCAGTATATGCGTTTTACACTGGTATGAAAACCAAAAAGCAAAATCAGGTCAGGTGAAACAGTGTTGTTTATAAAACAGTGTTGAAAAGTAGAGAAGATGTACCTCAGGAGACGTTAGCTACTGATCATGACTACAGACTGTAAACACATTAACGGGGGTAACAAATTAGTAGTAACACATTGAAATAGTTATTTTAATACCGGAAAGGAACAGAGGTTGGCTGCTTCCTCACGTTATCGCTTAAGTGTCACGAAAACACTGAACTGACTTAGAAGGATTTGGCAGATTCACCACTGAAGGCATGCGATGCTCTGACCTGCTTGATTTACAGTACAGTACAGGATCACGAAAACAAACCTGCTTTGTTCACCACTCACTTTTTGACACAGAGGAACAAAAACACCACAGAGATGATACAGACAAATGTCATTCATGGGCAAAATAGTATAGTATATATATACACACACACACACACACACACACACACACACACACACACACACACACACACACACACTATATTATATTATCACACACACTGCTGGAACAAGCACAAGCACGGTTGGAACCTTTTTTTAACAGAGAGCTCAGGAATCCTTTGACTCACATGCCAAGAATGGATTAACCCAAACTAGCAGACATGCAAGACTGGCGAAACAGGACGTACTTAATCATGCAGAAAATCTTCTTCTTTTTTTTCAGAACCCATTCCTTCAGTCTTCCTGCCCTGACAGTAATGTGCAGTTACCATCTGTGTTGTGAAGTCAAAGTTAAAGTCAGCTTTACTGGTTTATCTACAGGACAAACAGAGAATCAAAATATCAATTGTTAAAGTTAAGAAATAAATACCATGATGCATGGGTTAAGGATTTGGGACCCACTAGGATGTTTAGATGCACAAAAGATGCCAAAACAATTTGATTATTTGGACGACCAGTCTCCACTGGTTGTCACTGACTGGAAAAGTGCAAATTTACTCATTTATATTGTCTGTACTTTTTGGTTAAAATATTCATTTTTGTCAAGGTCTGGATGGGTTGGCAATTTTAAGCTTTGGGCATGAGAGAGACTCGTTGAGCTAAACTAATAAACTTGTTAACTTAGCTCAAAGGGTACTTCTACTTATTTATGGCATACATAGTGGAAACACAGAGCTGAAATGTCACGGAGAAACACATTGATAATGTAGTGTATTTCTTCCTTTTCTCAACCAGGACATTTATGGATGGTATAAATGTTATATATTATATACTCATATGTTCTTTCCTACATGTTGGCCATAGTATTTCCATTTTACAACACTGATCATATGATTCTGACTGCAAGGATAAAACAACCCAAGTATATAAATAGATTTAAATGAACGAAATTCAGGCACTTGTGTAGACAGAAGTTGCGTCATGCGTCGCGCTTCAACTACGTAACGATAAATGTAGAAGGACCCCCCCTCTCCCCCAAAACTCACACACACACCAATCGCCCAAAGAGAATGATCCTTAGTTAAAATATGACAAATGTTTGCATGTAGAAAGTAACGTTTTACCAGGAAATATTGAAAGCCGAAAGGATTTCGCCTAATGTCGATGTCGTCTCACCGCAGAAGAGTGGCGCGTTCCCTCTGAGCTGGTAAAAACCTAGCTGGCTAAGCTAGCGAACTAGCTAGCTGACGTCTAAAGCTGCGCAGTTTGACAGAAAACATCGCAAACGCTTGCTAACCAGACCATTGTCCCGCTGTATATACGCTTTGTTATCCTACACGATACTCAGAGGCATGGATCGACGTTCCCTAGCTCTAGTATCTGACATCGACTAACGACAACCTATCAGAGGTAAAGGACCGTCTCTACATTTGTTGTTCTCAGATTACAGCGCCAACGCCATCGGCTCTGGTAACGTGGAGAAACGAAAACATCGCAGTTGAAAGTCAAGATGTAGACACCATTGCACTAAGAATACATGTAAAGTTTACATATATAAAAAAAATACACAGAACAAGTGAGTGCCTATATATAAACACTTGTTGATAAAGTCATCTTAGATGGCTGTGTTTGTCTTTCCTGCATCCGCCTAAATATCCTCTCACTCAGTCAGTGATGGTCATAGATGTCACCCAAACATAAAAAGAAGAAAATGTGTTGCACTATTGAAAATTAGAAGAGCAAACTGAATGCAGACCTGCCTATTTATCACAGTTTGGACAAGTAGTGTACATGTTTTCTAATGAGATAGATCTCCTACAATGAGCTTTTAAATTTAAGAAACTAAAATGAAGAAAAACAAAATATTAATTTGAAGCTTACTTTGTAACATGTATGTCTTTACAAACACACACAACTTCATTCTGAAACTGATTTGGGTGAGGAACTGTCATGGTGCTTCTACTGCATCACCTGCTGTGTCGCGTTCTGCCTTTTGTGTAGTTGTGTTTACAACACGGTAGATTCTCTTACTCTGCTCCACTTTTCCTCCTTCTAGACTCAGTTTTGTGTCTGTCTCTGTGCTGTTTTATCTGATTATCTGATGGTAAGTGTTATTCTTTTTACACTGTCTGGTCTTTTCCAGTCATAATGAAGAGGAGAAACGATACGTCAGCACCACAGCTGACGTCAAAGAAACACTGTGATGACAGCAGTTCAGATGAAGAGTCAAGATCATCCAGACAAGGTAAATGATATTACACTGAACGTGTCCACCCTCTCAACACCTGGTACGATTCTAGGTTTTGTCTCAAATGAATGACAAATGAGCAGATGGTTCTGTTTGTGATTCTCTTGTTGAATTTTCTTGTTAATGTTCTTACGTCCACATCAGAGGTAAATAAGTGTGTTTGCTGATGTGGCCGTTTGTGTGGGTGTTGGTTTCGTCCTATTCAGACTTGAGCCAGAATGACTCTCTCAGTGATCAGGAAGATCACAGACCTGGATTCTCTTTGCCCTCCATATCCTTTGAAGATGGAGACATGCACTCCCCCTCACAGACGTCCAAGTTCTCTATGTACAACAGTGTGTCACAGAAGCTCATGGTAATGTATACAATCTGTCACTAAAACTAAAACTTCTGCATCTACCTGAAATTTTGAACATGTGCGTTAGTGTATATTAGCTGAAGCAGTTTATTGTGCATCAGATGAACTGTAGAAAGCTTCACTTTGGTTTCTAACTGTCATGCTGTGTCTTCTACTTTTAGGCCAAAATGGGTTTTCGTGAGGGCGAGGGTCTGGGGAAGTTTGGTCAGGGACGCAAGGAAATCGTGGAGGCCTCAACTCAAAGAGGGAGAAGGGGTCTGGGTCTCACACTGCAGGGCTTCCAGGGGGAGCTCAACGTCGACTGGCGAGACGAACCAGAGGTATGCAACATTAATTGGTCACTGAAAATGAACGCTGATACGATGGCGTCGTTCGTTTGTCTTATCCTCTGTTCCTTCTGTACGCTCGTCTCTGGTCTGTCCAGCCCAGTGCCATAGAAAAGGTGGAGTGGTTCCCAGAATGCACCACAGAGAATCCAGATGCGGATGAGCTGAGGGATTGGATGACACTGGGGCCAGTAAATACACTGTACAATATAACCTGTGTTCATTTCTCACCCCTGCACAAAATCCTCCCTCGTACTTGTTATCATACGTAATTTTTTTCTTGTCACAGAGGAAACTGAAGATTGAGGATGAGACAGAATTTTGCTCCGAAGACCTCTTGCACACCCTTCTTAGGTGCAAGGTGAGGAAGCGTCTTTCTTCTGTCCCTCATATTTAAATGCCAGAAAAAAAATAAATGATTTACAAATGTGCTGTTGGATAAATCTGAGCTTTGACACAGAAACCCAAAAGGAGCAGAATGTGTATTTAGATATCTTTGCAAGTTGGTTTTCCATCGTCTCCTACAATCTAATCTGAGCCGTCATTCTAACATTCATCCAATGTTCAGGGAACAGACGCTGTAATTGACTCAAAAGCATCAGCCATAGAAAAAGCTAAAAAAAACCCAAACAACTCTGTGTACATTGCTAAATATCAACAGCCAAACTAATACTGATACTAATACTGAAGTATTAGTTTATTATTGATCGTTATTAGTAAATTGATAATAATGAGTCATCACTGGCCACATTTAAAACGGTTTTCCACATTGAAATTGCCTTTAATATTAATATGTGCTGTTCCAACAATGTCAGACAGTGTTTGATGATCTGGAGGGCGAGGAGATGCGGAGAGCACGGACACGTTCCAATCCATACGAGACCATCAGAGGAGGTGTCTTCCTCAACAGGTTGGTTTTCATATAGTCAGTAGAGGAGTTATACTGTCGATGAGTCACCTCCTTTGACTGAACTTACAAATTGTGCTGTATGTGAATGTTAAATCACATCACAATACAGAATATTACTAATAACGCCGATATAACTAACAGCGAGCAGTGGAATACGTTTCCAATCCTTCTAGATGTTGACGACTTCTCTGATATATTGGTTGTTTTTAGAGCAGCTATGAAAATGGCGAACATCGACCACTGCTTCGACAACATGTTCACCAACCCCAAAGATCCACAAGGGGTGAGTTGTTGACCTGCTGCTGTCAGTCTGAACAGGGGTTGGATCAGGAGACAGCCAGTGGATCAGCAGTTGTCTCTGCTGTGTTTTCTAGAAATTGCTGACTAAGGACCGTGATGGGGAGCTTCTGTACTTCGGTGATGTGTGCGCGGGGCCGGGAGGCTTCTCGGAGTACATTCTGTGGAAGAGACGCTGGCACGCCAAAGGCTTTGGCATGACGCTGAAAGGACCCTGTGACTTCAAACTGGAAGATTTCTACGCAGCTCCCAGCGAGCTGTTTGAGCCGTACTACGGTATGTTTCACAACCACCACATGGGGGCGTGGCAGGAGGGATGACCGCGTGACCGGTGTGTGTCCCAGGCGAGGGAGGGGTGGACGGCGATGGGGACATCACCCGGCCAGAAAACGTGACGGCCTTCAGAAACTTTGTGCTGGAGAGCACAGAGAGAAGAGGGCTGCACTTCCTCATGGCAGATGGGGTGAGACACACGGTTTCATCTGCTTCAGAGCAAAAATCCTACATTTCCACTTCAAACGGGACGAGATTGCTGCTGCTGGCGGGTTGAAATGAGTTTCCTTTGAGAGACTGGGTGTGGTTTGGTTTGATGACTATCTCTGTGACTGCCAGGGTTTCTCTGTGGAAGGCCAAGAGAACCTTCAGGAGATCTTGAGCAAACAGCTGCTGCTCTGTCAGTTCCTCACCGCTCTCTCTACTCTCAGGACAGGTACGTACGTGCATGAACGTACGCGCCGTTGGTTTAGTGTTCCTCTCTATTCTATTCTGTACATTGCTTTCAGATGTTGTTTTGAGAAGATGCTCTGTAGAGGAAATATTTATTACTCAATAATCATCATTCACCATTATTTACTTGTAAACATTATTTATTATGAATTATTTTTCAAACCCTTCTCATTCAGTATTCATTACTGTACTGGAATTCTGGAGAACTGGCTGCAAATAAAGTAAATGAATATTCATGATCATTATCGCCATCATCACGCCGCCCCAGCCAGGAGAGGAGACCTGCTGATACCAGTGTTCACTCTCTGTCCACACTCAGTAGTCTTTGTCGCCTCCAGGTGGCCACTTTGTCTGTAAGACCTTTGACCTGTTCACCCCGTTCAGCGTGGGCCTGGTCTACCTGCTCTACCTCTGCTTCGACCGCATCAGTCTCTTCAAGCCCGTCACCAGCCGACCGGCCAACTCGGAGAGGTGCGGCTCTCATCTCAGCTGGGTGCTCAAACGTGCCTCGTGAGAAGTGACGCTGTGAACGCCTCCCTGCTTGTAGGTACATCGTGTGTCGGGGGTTGAAGCCCGGTTCAGACGCTGTCAGGGAGTACATGTTCAGAGTCAACCTGAAGCTCAACCAGCTGAGGGACACGGACACGGACGTGTCGGATGTGGTTCCTCTGAGCATCATCAAGGAGGACACAGACTTCTTCCAGTTTATGGTCAACTCCAATGAGAGGTGGGGACACGCTGACTCAGACACACACACACACACACACACACACACACGAGACAGACTGAGGAACTGACTGTGTGTGTCCAACAGTCTGTGTGCAGTCCAGATCAAGGCTCTGGCTAAGATCCACGCGTTCGTCGTCGATCCGTGAGTAACCTGTGTGTGTGTGTGTGTGTGTGTGCGTGCGTGCGTGCGTGCGTGCGTGCGTGCGTGTGTGTGTGTCTCTCTCACTGTGGTGCGCTGGTGTCTCAGGACCCTCTCCGAGACGAGGCAAGCCGACATTCGGAAGGAATGTCTCCAGCTCTGGGGGGTGAGTGAGAGTCTAACGTGGACGCTGACTCTGTGTTTCAGTTTCAGCCCTGAAGGATTTGTCTGTTTCCAGGTGCCAGACAAGGCCAGAGTCACTCCAGCTTCCTCAGACCCAAAGTCCAAGTTCTATGAACTGATCAAAGTCAGTCCACAGACGATTCAGCTACTGACTCATGAGTCACCAACAGAAAAGAACCAGATGTTTAAGGCATCTCTCCTCACTTGGACTCTTGTGTTTGTATTTTGTGTATTTTTTTTCATCTGCTGCACCGCAGAACTCAGACCTGGAGCCGTTTCAGTGCAAACTAACACCACTCAACTCCAGCACGCTGGAGAAGCTGCGTCACATCCTGGACCACCGGTGCATCGTGGGAGGTGGAGAGCAGATCTTCCTTCTGGCGCTGGGGGTGAGTCCCAAGACATCGTGGTGACGTCACAGAGCACCTGGTCGCTCTGCTGACTGGGTGACACAAACAACACAAATATATCATTTACATGTTGAAGTGCTTCAGGCGTAGATGAGGTCAGATGCTGATCTGAGCAGACGAACATCAGGACTGACTCGTCCCCGTCCTCCTGTAGAAGTCTCAGATCTACACTTGGGACGGAAAGATGCCTCTACGCTGGAGGAAACTGGAGAGTTTCAAGCTGGAGCTGCCAAGAGATACACTTCTCAGTGTGGAGATCGTCCAGGAGCTGAAAGGCGAGGTGAGCGTCTGTCGGTGACGTCTGGAACCGTTCGCCCCGGGGGCCGGTGACAGCAGCGTTCTTCTGCTCCTCAGGGTAAAGCCCAGCGTCGAATCAACGCAGTTCACGTCATGGATGCTCTGATGCTAAACGGCACCGACGTTAGAGACCAACACTTCAACCAGCGGTAGAGCTGCTGTTCGTGCCGGCCGTGTTCCTGTCACACCGGAGTCTAACTCCTCTGTACCTCTGTACTCCATCAGGATCCAGATGGCTGAGAAGTTTGTCAAAGCCGTGGCTAAACCCAGCCGACCCGACATGAACCCAATCAGGTATTCACCTCCGTTCCAAGGAGAGTGATGAGTCGACACGTTTTCTGCTGATTCCTGGCGTCGTCAAACTAGTCACATGGTGTTTTCACCCCCAGAGTGAAGGAGGTTTACCGCTTGGAGGAAATGGAGAAGATCTTTGTCAGGTAGACGAGTGGCGATTGTCCAGCAGTGAAATGAAGACGTTGTTATTTCTGAGTGTTGTGACGTTGTCTCCACTCAGACTGGAGATGAAGGTCACCAAGAGTTCAGGAGGAGTTCCTCGTCTGTCGTACACCGGCCGAGATGACCGTCACTTCCTCCCAACGGGCCTGTACATCGTCAAAACGGTCAATGGTTGGTGTCATTACACCAGAATGACAAATAGGATGGACGGACGGATGGATGGATGGACGGACGGATGGACGGACGGATAGATGGACGGATGGATGGATAGATGGATGGACGGATGGATAGATGGACGGATGGATAGATGGACGGATGGATGGATGGATGGACGGATGGATGGATAGATGGACGGATGGATGGATGGACGGATGGATAGATGGACGGATGGATGGATGGACGGATGGATAGATGGACGGATGGATGGACGGACGGACGGATAGATGGACGGATGGATGGACGGATGGATGGACGGATGGATGGACGGACGGATGGATGGATGGACGGATGGATGGATGGATGGACGGATGGATGGATGGATGGATGGATGGATGGATGAGATGGATGGATGGATGGACGGATGGATGGATGGATGGACGGATGGATGGATGGATGGATGGATGGATGGATGGATGGATGGATGGATGGATGGATGGATGGACGGATGGATGGATGGACGGATGGATGGATGGACGGATGGATGGACGGATGGATGGACGGATGGATGGATGGATGGACGGATGGACACTTTGTTCATCTCCAAGAGAAATGAATGAAAATGAATATATGCAGATAAAACTGTAAAAAAACTAGAATATTTCTGTGTGCAAAGCCTGACCCTCATCCTTCTGTTCTTCTCCCTCCGTCCTTCAGAGCCCTGGACGATGGCGTACAGCAAAAAGTCCAAGATGAAGTTCTTCTATAATAAGATCACCAAGGAGTCCACGTACGACATGCCCTCCAACTCGGCCTCCCCCTTCCAGTACGTACCGTCCTCCCCCCGCTTTGGACCGACGGGCTGTTTCAGTATGAGTGACGTTTGTTTGTTCCCGTAGCGTGTGCCACTCTGAGCGTCTCTTCTGGGCCTGGGTGGACGGGGTCATAGTTCACGACTCTCAGACACGGATGGACCCAGAGAAACTGTCCAAAGATGACGTGCTGTCCTTTATCCACCAGAACCACCAACCCTGAAAGACTCCCAGCGCTCAGCCAGTTACTGCTGTACATGGAACCTGTAGTCAGCCGTGTATTTGATGTTGACGTCGACAATAAAGGAGGGATTGTTTAAAAACTGCGCAGCCAATCACATTTTGTGACCCTCAGCTGCTGCCTTCTGTCCCTTAAACATCGTGCTTAGGTGCACGTGCATGTGTCAGCATGAATTCTTGACCTACCTCTGCCTTGCAGTCCTGCTTCCTTCTTTGACGCGTAGCTGTGTTGTGAACCGGCTGCAGTTCTTCAGGAACGATGGGAACGAGGCTTCAGATGGACGTCTGATTGCAGAAAGTCCACTGGGGAACGGGGTTGACACTCATCTGTAGATTCACGTTTGATGCCTACTCAAGCTGTACCTCTGCTTCTACTTCTGTAAACACCTTTTCACTGTTTTCAACCTGTATTTCAGACATGCAGCGTTCTCTGTACATACCTGATCTGTTTTACACTGTCAGATTTTTAAACGTCTTAAACGTTTTCCTTGTTTTTTTTTGCCGTTGGTTTATATCACTGCTAGGGGTGTCTTTAAACTTGGCTCAGTGCTGATGATGAAAACGATCATGTAGTCAATAAATCAGAAATGTAGTAATTGAATCTGATCTGAGAATTTGAACCAAGGACTTTCTGTCACTTGCTTTGTGTTAATAAAACATGAAATACATCATGGCAGCATCATGTAAATACATGGACAGGAAAATGCTACAATACTGAAATAATGTTTCACATTGACACTCTATTTTCCAATTGATAAGTATGGAATACTTGTCCAGCCTCCTGTCATCCAGCACCATGAAGAGGTTCAGTTTAAAAAAACAAACATTTGCAGTTAAAATAGAGAAAAGTGTTTTTCCTCGAACTAATGTAAAGTGCTTCCATGTTTTAGCAATAAAACACAGAATTTGTGTTTTCCATGATACGTGTGCAAACACACACGTCACCTGCCTGCAACATTCAAATGACCAAAACAATTTCCTCACCCATGCTCTTATTTTGAAGGAGCGCCTTCCAGCCAATCAAGAGCCGGAGTTTTTGTAAGCAGGAAGCTGTGTTATGAAACGTTCTCCACAGACCAGACCGAGAATTCAGACAGAGAATTCAGACAGGTAACGTCGTTGTCCGATCAGTAACGTACCGACATAGAGACGTAACCCACGTAACGTGATGCAGCACGTGCGTGCGTGAGCTTTTACGTGTGTAAATTGCGTGTCATGCTGAATAATAATGATAATAATACTGATAATGGTTGTGTTTGACAGTGTTGGTTTCGCCCGTGGATCTCTGACAGGATGCTGAAGGCCGTCGGACAGGCTCTTTTCTCCAGCGGACTCCAGAACCCCAGATTCTCAGCGGAGGACAGGAAGGTAAACAAACGAGGCAAACACCTGAGGTCACCTGAGTTTAGTGAGTGAGACAATACGAGAGTGGATCTCACAGTTAGAGTAAGATGAGAATGGTCGTTGGACACCTGATGAGCAGAGGAGCTGCTGGGAAGTTTTGTTGTGACAGATCGAGATCGGTAATTCTCCTGCTCTGGTTTGTAAACTCACATTTGTAAAGTAAACACAGTACACAGTACACAGTACAGAGTACACAGTGAAGTTCCAGACATTTGAATGTCATTTGATCTGAATTTCCTATCACGTGTGTAATTAAATGCGAAACTCTCATATAAGTCGAACCTGCAGCTCCCTTACCGTAACTCCACGAATAGACGGGCAGCAAAATTTAAGTGTCGGTCGGTTTGACCGTGTTTTACACAAATGACGGGTCACATGACCGTCATATAAGTAGGCTATTACAACAAGAATTTCCCCAAATCATATATATTTTATTTCTTTGGTGTTTTTACATTATTGTAAATGTGACATCTGAGTGTGGTTTTTGAAACGAGCAATGTGACGTCATCGTGACGTCTAGATATTTGAGGATTTCCCCCCACACACATCAAAATCGGTGCTTAATTTAATTATTGTAAGCTGTTTCCTTTTGAAGTGACGTGCAATAACTAGAACCTTTGAGTGTCACATGATTGTTTAAAAAGTATTAGTATTATTTCAAGAGGAAGAAAACACAGGAAGTGAACTGTGCACCTGATCACATTTGCCTTTGGCTGGTGCATTAAATATCAGACGTTGATTATAATCACCTTTTACCAAAAGTTAAAACCAGCAGACGAGACGAGACGAGACTATGTGATGTGAAGTTGAATGAAAAATAAAAATAATGAGTTAATAAACTGCCTCACACTGTTTTCATCATCCTTTTTCTTTTAAATGTTTTATTTCTTCTCATTAGTTTCATTAGTCTGATGCGGTTACAGCCAATACAGAGTGATTCACACACTCAAACTCAACTCAAACTTTTTTGAAGAAAGTGTATTCAGGCCTTTCTGAGTATTCTCTAAGGTGTGTGTGTGTAACAGGGAGAAGACTATGAGGTCCGCACCTATCACGCCTCAAAGTGGGTCAGCACGTCTCTGAGCGGGACGCAGTGGGACGCCGCCATGAACACGGGCTTCCGCAGGCTCTTCAAATACATACAAGGCAACAACGCAAACAGTGAGTGTCGGACCAAACGCTGACAAGTCTGAAGGTGCAGAGAAGAAACCAAATCAGCCTCGTAAATGATCACCAGGTCCGGACGAACTTGATGGAGAACAGTCGTGATGATGATGGATACATGCTGACTCAGCAGTTTTTCATGGGAGCAGATGTGATTCATGCTGTCGTCCAATCATCTTCCCCACCACATTCCACCGCATCTCCTCCATCTGCTTCATGACCAGCGTGTTCTGATGTGTCCGTTTCTATCCTACAACGTGTTCCTGACAGAGGTCAAAGTGGAGATGACGGCCCCCGTGACGTGTCGCGTGCACCCTGGAGCCGGCCCTGCATGCGAGTCTCAGTTCATCGTCTCCTTCTACATCCCAGAGGAACATCAGGAAAATCCTCCAGAGCCCAGTGACCCGGATGTGTTTGTGGAGCACAGGAAGGAGTTCACCGCCTACGTCAGGTGTGTGAGTGTGTGTGTGAGTGTGTGTGTGAGTGTGAGTGTGAGGGTGACGAGGAGCTCAGTGCGACGATGACGGAGCTGATAAAAGCGTCAGACAGGAGAGATTCATTCCATGTCTTGCTCCATCTTCCAGAACATACGGGGGCTTCAGCAATGAGAAACTGAAGCAAGAAGAGCTCTTGAAGCTTCTGGAAAGCCTGCAGAGGGACGGCGTGGAGCACGTGGACAAGCCTTTCTACGCAGCCGGCTATGACAGCCCCTTCAAACTGACCAACCGCAGGAACGAGGTCTGGATCCTGAAGCAGCAGCTGCATCAGTAGAACGCCCCCGGACTCATCCGGCCAACGATCGCACACTTCTTGACACGTTGACATGAATGTGAGGAAGGTTTAGGAGTCACGACATCTTTAAATAGATGTTTGTGTGTCTGACTAATCGTGACTCATTTGACGTTCTGGAGGTGTTCAGCGACAGCAGTTACACATGTCTCCAGCAGATGGCGCTGTTGTCAGTCCTCATGTTTGCCTGCGTCTCCTTTGGACACAAACAAGTGCCTCTTCATTTTTTCATGAACATCTTTGTTAAAAACACACGCTCACGTTTAACTTCAGTAACCGTCTAAACACATTCCTACAGATTAATGACGTTCACCAGATGTGCTGACTCAGCCAAATTCTCTGAAGTAGCGGTCTTCCCCATCCTAGAACCTATTTCTTTTTTTTTTTACTCATCCACTGAAAAATCCCCATTTTGTAGCAGTTGCTTTAAAATACACTTAATGTGACTAAATTGAACTGAGACATTTATTTCTGAACAAAGTGTTTCAGAAATCACTTCAGAGAGGGAGAGGAAGTGTTTTTATTGACTGTGCTGGTGCCTGGAGATTCTTCATGAACATTTTCTGAGTTTACCTGCTTTGTGAAGTAGAAATGCTTTCAATGTTCAAGAAGGGACGACTCACACTATAACAACAGGATGTGTGATTGGACAGATGATACGATGCATGAAGATGATTTAATGACCATTGTTAATTAAAGTCTGTCAGTCGCCATGGTTTTGTGTTTTGTTGTTGTGTGAAACACATTTGACACCGTCGCTGCGTCACCTCCACCCTGATCACTGTGACCTCCGATCACCCTCCACTTACTGCCGTCAGGTGGATCTTAGCTGAGTCATCGGTTTTATCGTTGGCTGATTTGTCCCCGATATCATATTCAGACAATCAGCACAAAGGACGTTTTTGTTCCCTGTGCACGCACACACACACACACACACACACACACACACCTCTGTCTGTTATTTAGAGGAGGAGGCTGGTTTTGTGTCGAACTCCAGCTCAGCTCCTGTGGTCAGTTTGACAACAGCGTGTAAAAATACCTCTGTGAGTGGATTCACTGATATTATGCAGTGACAGATTCGTATCATTGCAAATCAAATAATGCTGCATCTTCTACTGGATCAGAACATGTTTGTGTTGTTTCTGTCTTTTTTTTAATTCAACCCAGAAGCTTTTTATTTTCAGTTTTACTGGTTAAAGTTATTCAATAAAACCAAAATGATCCTTTGTAAAGCTGATTGCCCGTACAAACTGTCCTCAGTTTTGTTTTTGAGCTCCAATGAAATGAAAATGTCTGTGGATTGTTTTTATGAGACTTTGCAAAGGTCATTTTGTGTGCAGGAGTCACATGGCGGTTGGCGGGGTAACATGAGTTTGTCACCCAGAAAAGGCAAAGGTCCTTGTGTATGTTCCAGTATTTGATTAACCCGTGAACTCGTGACCTTACGACACTTTGAGCAGCTCAGCTGTGACTTGGTCGTCTGGACACAGCAGCAGAAAAACATTTGCATCGTCACTCATCTTTGGCATTTTATTAAGCTGTTATTTAAACAGTTAAAACAAAACACGTTTTAATCAGAAAACATGTTGTTGTATCTGTCTCTTCACATCCTAGCTGATATAATGTGGACAAACCAAAGACAGACTCATGTCTCATTGCTGCTTCTCGGGGTTCCACACGTTCACTTCAAAGACGGAAACTGCCTGAAAAGGACATTGATGTTTTTTGTTTTTTTTTAAATTAACAGATGTTCCTAAAACTGAGAGTTCCTAAACTGTCTCAAGCAAATATCACAACAAAAAAAACACGTCAGCGTCTCTTGCAGCTCGTCTCCGCTGGAACACAAAACAGCCTGACACGGACGTGTCAGTAGTGTGATGATGGCTGGGAGGGGTCGGTATTGATTCCTGTCTGACAGCCAGATGGAGAAGGGTGTGTGTGTGAGGGGGGGGGTCCTCACTGATGACCTGCAGGGAATACTGAGATCTGTGTGGTCACAGGAAGGCAGCAGGTCATCACAGGTCCGACAGCTTCTGGAATTTTCCAGATGACAACGCGGGCGCCATGGCGACCGTGCTAATGAGGTGATTTTGTGTGACTCGGACTCAGGAGCAGAGACGACACAGACACACTCTGTAAATATCACCTCGTTTTATTACAGACACACATGGGAGCGGAAGCCACGGGCCGTCAGCTCCACTCGGACCTGATTCTCTGACCGAGACGGTCCCCTGGGCGCTGAGTGCTGGAGACACTGGAGAGTCAGCCGGCTGCTCCGGCTACGACTCCAGGGGGCACGTTCCCTCGGATGGGACTGAAGATGAAGCAGAAATATTGACATGACGCCACCTGGGAAGCACCTGAAACCAAAAGGCCTGGTGGATGGGGGCAGCGAACCCCCTCGTTGCAGCGCCGCGTGTGAAAATAAATAATCCTTTTATCACAGCAGCAGACAGACTTTCTCAGCCCTGGACGTTCTTCAGTGCTGCTTCTCCTCCACCCAGCTCGTCATACTTCCATGTGAGTGCTGACCACTTCTTTTTCTATTTTTGAGGCTTTTTTTTTTTGTACTTGACAACTGAGTTGAGTTCTCTTGTTTGAGCAAAATAAATAATCTAGAAAACAGAGCAAACAGAGGGATTGAAAAATGTACAAAGGCTTTGAAAATAAGTCAGATGTTTCTTATTTCTATTTGTTTCTACGTATTTACATACACAACAATACAAAACTGCATTAGGATCAACTAGTAGGAAGGTCACCAGCACAGAAATCCCTTCTAGAAGGATCCAGACTCTTTCTGGGCAATGGAGCGGAGGTTGTGTCTGACTTCAGGTCTCTGTGTGTGTTCACACGTACAGCTCCAGCTCTTTGGTGAGCGACGGTAAACTCAAAGACCGGGTCAGTACAATCACCTTTTGTTTTTGTTGGTTTCTGCTTTTAATTACAAGATTTCTACGTGTTCCTGAAACACAACTCATAAAATCAGGTTTTTTTCAAACATCCTTTAAAACATACACAAACAAAGAAAGAGAACTATGCACAGTGCAAAACCTATCAACTAAACGTCTATGAACAGAGGTTTTATGAGCCGTTGTAGAGTAAATCTGCTGTTTCTGTTTTTTTGGTTCAACTTTTCTCCACGCGACCATTTTTCACTTCCTGTCCGTCACTGGGCTGCAGCACCGAGAACACTGCAAACACAACCACTGACCTCAGAGCAGGACGTGAAGCGCTCCGTCTCTACACTCCACTCCCCCCACCTGCTACGCAGCACCACGGCAGACACGTTCCAGTATCTTCTAGGAGCCCGTCGCAGCTCGGACAGGCTGAAGTCAACAACAGCGAATGAGACGTGAAGAACAAACGAAGAACATCAGCTGTGAAAGAAACACCGACGGTGAACAGAGGAGAACAGAAGGACAACGGGAGCAGCAGCAGCTCTCCGCTGCGGACTGAGTCTGGGGTGGACGACCTCTGACCCCACAGGGGGGTCCGTCTGTCTCTAACTCCTGCCGTCTTCTGATAAAGTGCCGTTGGAGTCGTTGAGTCCTGACAGGCTGTCGGCGACGTCTGCGTACTCGCTCTCGGCCAGTTCTCCCTCCCGCTCGCAGATGACTGTCATGGGGCTGCTGAGGATGCGGCTGCGAGCGTTGTACTTGCTGCTGGCGGCGGACGGCGGCGTGCGTGAGCGGCCGTACTTGGTCCCGCTCAGTGAGAAGGACGTCGGTGAGTACAGCGCCGCCGCGTCGTAGCGGCTCCACTCGTCCGTCGGCCTCTTGCTGCGGCCGGGGGAGGCGCAGGGGCTCTGTGGCCCCGGCGGCGAGGAGGGCGAAGCGGCGGGAGGGTCCAACGCCGATTCCGAGCGCGTCCGCTGGAAGCGGGGGTCCGTGGAGCGAAGCATCTCTGTGGCCGACATCCTGAAGCTGGTCTCAGAGCGGCTGCCTTTCTTCAGGAGCAGAGCCTTGAAGGTGTCGCTGCTGGTGGAGGATTTGCGCAGGTTGCGCTGGATGGACCCGGTCTGACGGGCAGAGGGGGGCATGGGGCCGGGGGGAGGGCCCGTGGGGGTGACGGGCGGGGACTGAGAGTTCCCCCGGGCCCGGGACTTCTCCTCCTCAGACTCCCTGCGACCGAGGACTTTACGTTTTGACCTGTGGACAGAAGAGTGGGGACACGTCAGAACAGTGGGTTCCTGAAAGGGGACGTAGAAGTTCACAAGGTCACATCTGGGGCCGGTTTGGTCAAGAAACCAGGACATGACATGAGAACAAGAGGCGGTGGACTGGTACTGGTCGGCTGAGCAAGAAGTCCAAAATGTCAGTTTGGACAGAAGTGAGCAGAAGATTATATCGTCGCCGTTACTGTGGAAGATCCGCTCACTTCCTGTCGCTTGAAGGAAACAAAGAAAAACACAAAGAACCGAAAAAAACATGGAACACGCTGGAGAGATTCAGTGCAGAGCTACGAGACATCGACGCACAAGTAGAAACACACCGAACAGACTCAGTATGGGGGGGGAGAGGTCAAAGGCTAAAGGTCAGGGGGTGGGGCAGTGACACGTCCATGTGGAAAGTATGACGATTTGCTGTCCAGAAGCGAAGCCGAGGGCGGCGTATTTGAATTTTGTTTGTGTTTTCAGCCCCCGTCTGGACGATCAGAATAAACAAAATAAAACATGCGTCTGTGTTGGGCTTCGATAAGATTATACGTAAATTACTTGGCCACAAATCTTCTGTCCCAAATTTGCCATATGCCAGAACTTCCCCCAGAAAATGGTGCGTCAGCTGAAAAAGGAACGGATGATGTAGAAGGATGAGAAGATGCTGAGAACGACGCGCTGCAGGCGGAAAGACTCTGAGACAAACTGGGAAAGGGGCCCAAAGTGGTTTTAATCACACAAAACGATTGGCCTCCTCTCAGCAGGGGGGGTCACAGTAGCTTACTGCAGCGCTCCATCTGCACCTCCCACAACAACACCGGCGCCTTGTAAAAAACGCTGCAACCAGCAGAACACAGGAGGACGGTCGAGGTCATCGGTCGTATCAGGACCAACCCTGTCTGCTGAGGGCTTCAAAATTAAAGTAACGAAAATACAACACACAAATCAAACGGCTACTGAGGCGCAGAGG
Source organism: Aeoliscus strigatus (assembly GCA_901007665.1). Taxonomy (NCBI): domain Eukaryota; kingdom Metazoa; phylum Chordata; class Actinopteri; order Syngnathiformes; family Centriscidae; genus Aeoliscus; species Aeoliscus strigatus. The sequence continues at coordinate 74,091 of CAAKHB010001976.1, read as the reverse complement.
AAATAAGCCTTATGATTTATTCAGGGGAAAGGGGATGAATAAATCCATTGAAATTAAACTTAAACATTTTTCACTGGCAAACCAAATCACCAAGTCTCTGGTAGGAAACAGGTGCCAGCCTGCCTATTGCTGCCTACAAAATAAAAGCATGACCATGTGCTCAAATTAACATAAATAATACAAAATATTATAAGTAAACTAAACATTAATTCATGACAAACAAAAGAAAAAGTAATTAAGAAAAATAACAAATAACTCCAACAGTCTCTGTAAAGGTTGGAAGAGACCACTTGTCCCCTTTAGAAAGGTGCCTCCACCCTCCACATGATGAAAGAAGGAAAACCACCGACTGATAAGACGAGCAATTTACTGCTGAAAGGATGGAGTGAGACGAAAGCCTTCATCCTCAGATTACATCGAAAGAAACTCCCCCGTAAAAGGACAGAAGAACCTGAGGATCAGGAGCTTGGTGAAGGTCAGAGAGGAAGAGCGCTCTGTCTGCTTCCTGTTTGTAGAGGAAGAGGGAAAAAAGGAGGTGCAGGATGTGTCTGTGCCCTAAATTCTGCCTTTTCAGGGCTCCCTCTGCCTTACGTAACAGTTTACACACACACACACACACACACTCACACTCAGCTGATTTCAGTGACGCGACAGCTCCAGACATTAAAAACACGCCAGCAGTCAGAGAGACACACCGATCACAGCAAAAAGACGAGGTGACCGATTTCACCCTTTGGAGACGTTTCATTCGTTGTTTTCATCGTTTACATGTTCAAAGATTTACACACAGTATGTTCAGATCATGTCTAATATATATTGTGTCTGTGTTAAAATCATTAACTATGTGTCAACCGGCAGAAATTGTTTGAAAATTCCTCTTTTCGATGTTCCCATTCCTCAACCTTTCCATCATGAATTCGGTGCATCAATCTATTGTGTAGAGTGAAGGATGGCTAATGGCTAATAAACACTGTGGGGTTTACACTCTCCCTCACACACTTGTGTCTAATTAGACTAGACATCGGATCAAGCGTGATATCTGCATACAAATATAACAATTTGTCGCCAGCAGGAATAGAACACCATGAAATGAAATCCTGTGAGGCTCAGGAAGTTGCTGCTGCTGCTGCTGCTGCTGCTGCTGCTGCACGTGAGCGTGAGACAAAAAGGCTGCATGAGGAATTCATGTGTGTTCTGCCTTTGAAGCACGTATGCGATGTAAGTCACAGGCTGCAGAGCACGAGCAGCATGTGCTAAAGAGGGAGAAAATACGTGCGAGCTGCTCTCCGGTGGCCTCTAACCTAGATTAAGCCCAGAGGGTGTTGAGTACTTAAATAATGAATGGAGTTCCAGTCTTCTTCCCTCTGTCTGAGAACGTTAACGTGACTACACAAACGCTTTGATAAACATGGGACGACTGTTGCTTCCTGAATTGTTACTGCTTCATAGCGCCTTGATGACAAAAAATAAGAACAAAAAACAAGTCCCTGTTATATTCAGTGATCATGCTCGGGTGTGTTTACATGCACCTTATATCATGTTTTTTTTCCTTTTCTCTGGTAAGACCTGTGCTGTTTTCACTTTTGGTGTCCCGTGTCTGTTTTGTTGGCGTAAAATTCAATAAAACACTGTAAAAACAACAAGTCCCTGCAGAGAGCAGCTATTTGACAGATGTGTGTGCTCGCAGACGGGACAGCGCTGGGGGGGAAGTTATGACTAAGAGGTGGAGGGCAGGAGGTGAGAGGATGATGAGGAGAGGGGGATGGAGATGAAAAAGAGAAATCATGGGTTGAAGGATGGAAGGGGGGTGGAGGGAGGGTGATCTGCTGTAGTTGATGAGGGTGAGAAATGAAGCGCTGACGGAGCAGAGAAGAAAAACTAAAACTGCTGGTAAATGAAGGCGGCAGTCACAGCTGACGGACAGGAGCGTCACCGTACCTGTGAATGGCGGCAAAGAGGTCCTCCGTGGTTCGAGTCCGCGTGGGAGTCGGGGTCACCATGTTCTCCTCTGACGGCGCCGAAGTGGAGTTGAACACCTCACCTGAGTCAGACACACACGCAAGTTACATCCAGGCACAGATGAGTGTGAAGGCGCACAGCAAACACACACACACTCCGGTGTCCTCCATCCTGCTGCATTAACCAGGGAAGTAGTGTGGAGGAGGCACCGACGGTCCTCTTCACATTCTCTTCTCCTCTGCTTCGCCTCTTTCCTCCTCCTCCTCCTCCTCCCCACTCACGTCGGCAGTCTCACTTTACACTCTCCCCATCATCCCCTTACCAGATCTGCTCCTCACCCTCTTATACGCGGAGCCCCTCCCCCCTTCTCCCTCCAACCACGAAAAGCATCTCCCCTGGGACACTGCCCCCCCCTTTACCTCAGAGAGAGAAGAAGGGATGGAGACGGAGCGGGACAAGGAAAGAGAGAGAGAGAGAGGCTGAGGGATTATCAGGACAGAGGAGAAAAACGCAGAGAGGGCAAATGGAGATGGATGATGAAGGGATGGAGAGGGGAGAGAAAGAACAAGTCGGAGAAACGAACACAACGGGACAGTAGCCACACGAGATGTGTGCCGAGGAAATCTAGAGGGAGGTAGAGGAGGGATGAAAGCAGTCCTGCAGTCCCAGGGATAAGCTGGTTATCCTGGACTATTTTCACAGTTTTCAAGCGATTTAAATCTTGTGGTTTTAAGTTCGTCTCCTTTGCTTTGGAGGGCAAAATGAATTTCACAGCTGCCTGAGGAGCTGGCCGCACATCTGGCGCTCAGCAGCATGACAGCGAACCATATCGGATTATCATAAAGGACTTAAGTAAGTACAGGATGGTGGAAGTGTTTCAAATCAAAGTGAACAAACCTTCGTCATCCTCCTTGGAGCTGATGGATCCAGTCGTGCTACTCGTTCCATCTCCATCCTCCTCGTCCTCCTGAGCGTCTCCATTCATACACAGGTCATGGTGAAGACCTGCACCCTGGCATGCAGACGTGGAGATAGGAGACTCCTCCTGGGTCTCTGTGGATGTCTCACTGCCCTCGGAAGTTTCTTCTTGCTCCTTCCGTTGCTCCTCCTCACTTTTCTTCTCTTCCTCCCCCTCTCCTCGTTGCACGCCGTCTACTTGGTCATCTGCTGGGGACAGACCGTTCTGTCCCTCAGGCAGAGGTGGACTCTGTTGTTGGACTGACGGGTTGAATTTAAAAGGGAGTTTGGGTTTCTTGGAGATGGCTGGGGGCTTCTGTTTGACCGGAGAGGGTTGGGAGCTCGGCAGGGGACTCTGAGATACCCGCAGCTCATCGTCTTTTTCTAGGGAATTTAATAGGAAAGAGCACTCATCCTCAGGTTTTCCATTCAGGAGGGTGAAATCTGGTGTGTCGTCTGTAATTCCGCAGTCGAGCGACAGCTCTTCGAGGAGCTTTGACACAGGTGATGAGGAGGAACAACGTGAATAGTCCTGGTGGGAGCAGTTTACCACAGCAGGGGGATGCTCCTGGCTCTGGGGCCTAAGACCTCTGACAAGGTCTATCTCCGTGTCCTTGCTATGGTCCGTTTTGCTGTGGAGCTCTTCTGGCCGTTTGACGGAGCGGAGCTGAACACTCTGCAGAGCGAAGGGGGTGATGAGGGGCTTAGGAGACGCTGTGGGGCTGTTGGAAGCAGCAGCTTTAGGCTCCTTCACCGCCCTCACCGATGATTGCCAGGTGGAAGACGGGACGAAAGCTGGCAGCGGTGGTGG
>CAAKHB010001976.1:19792-54166 GCA_901007665.1 Aeoliscus strigatus | reverse complement strand
AAAGGCACATCCAGTCTCTCTCTCTCTCTCTCTCTCTGTCACACACACACACACACACACACAGCGGGAGGGGTGGAGCACCGGCCCCTCTGCTGCTCTGAGCTTTGGTTACCAAGGAGTTCTGGCTGCCTCTACCTTCATTTCTCATCGCTGGTTTGACGAGCGCTTTCTCTCTCTCGCTCTCTTTCCACCTGCTCTGCAGGAATATAGCTGAAAGTTAAATAAGCTTTATTAGGAGGAACAGGAACATTTTGCAGTGAACGCCGGCACTCGTTTGATTGTGTCACTTTCTCCTGTGAAAGTTACCAGAGCCTCGCTGCTTTCACTGCTGCTGCACTCATCAGGGGAGCTTGTCTGCATCTAATTAAACTATCAGTTACCTCAACAGGAGAACCTTGGACAACCTTGAAGAACATCTTTTATGTCACAATTGCAGGAGGATGCAGCTTTCACTTGAAGGCTCCACTCCAAGGTATATTGTTTGATCACACATTTCTGTGCTTGCTCAAAACTGATTTTTTTTTTTCTTTTACAAATTTTTGTTGTAAGGAGAGAAAACTGGAACGTTCTCACATTACACACAAATGTCTATTTAATAAACCCTTGCATCTGATTACTTCCAGCCTGCTGCGTGCCCACATGGCAGCTGAATCTGTGCCACATGAATATAGATCACATACAATCCTCCCATTGTCCGGTCTCCTCACAATCTATCACACACACTCCGACACCCACCCATTTGAACACACGTCAAGGCGTACACGTACACACACACACACACACACACACACACACACACACACACACACACACACACACACACACACACACACACCCTCCTTCTGTGACTGAATTTCTTTTTTGGTTGGTGAGGGGAGGGTGTGCGTGTGCGTGTATGTGTGTGTGTGCGTGTGTGTGCGCAAGCCTGAGCAGCAAGTCCTATTCAAGCAAGAGCTTGAATAGGACTGCAAATGATCCTTGAATTTGGGGGCAAAAAGCTTTCCCCTCCTCCCTCCCCCATGGACCTCCTCCTCTCAGTTCTTCTCTCGTCTGCTCCAGGTGAGCAGAGACCTGCTTTCTATTTATAGTTTCTCACCTATTGCTTATGCACAGCTTATTGTATTGAAGTGTGTTTGCAGTATTTGTCTTTCTCTTCACTTCGGTCCACTGATTCGGTCCAAGTCCAAAGTATTTCTTCATTTATTATTAAGATGTTAATCAGTTTCAGGCAGGTCCACAACTTATTAACCAGCTAGTAATCTGTTTCTTTTATTTATGATTCACTGTTGAACTGGCGCTTAAAATAAATTCAGAGACGGCATTATCGTAGCTCACTGTGTGAAACTAATAGGAGGAGAAAGGAGGTTCTTCTCGGTCTGTCTGCCAATAATGTGTTTGGCTTACATCAAACTGGCACGTGTACAGTATTAACATCATTTTAACAGACGCGAGCCTAAGCAGCATCCCTCATTAGAGGGCCTATTGTTCCACACACACACACACACACACACACACACACACACACACACGCACACACACTGTGACAGATTATTTTACTCATTTTATTGAGGCCACATGGGAGATTAAGTCTTTCTATCCATTCATACCTGCATTTATACATCCCTGTTCACACTTGGACCATAGAGGCAATCTCACGTCAAATGTCAAACAGTACAGATTATTAGGGTTGTAAGTGACCAAAGGGCAACTGTCATATTAACCCTTTGCAACAGTTAATATGCTGGATGTGGATTACTTCAGATGTCGCAACTTGCTGCTACACCCAGGCCAGAACCCTTATGAGTGTGTACCATTAAACATTCATAAAGATCAGCATGAATATGAATCATGCTGTTGAATGAAGAAAACACGGATATGGTAACACATTATTCACATATTAGCATTAGCGCCTCTGGCAAGAACATCATGTATTTGGGTGAATCACCTGTCAAGTTCAGGGACGGAAGTAAAGGACGACATGAATGACTGACAACTGCTGTGAAATTCCACGTAACAGGAGTTCAAGGTGACTGAGGAGGAGTTCCTCTATCCATCCAACGCTCCAACTTTTGTTCCATTTAGCCTAATGTCAAACCCATCAATACACGAAACACACGTTGACCATCTAAAGGATTATTAAGAGGTACCTCTACCTGCTTAAACAAATGCACACACACACACACACACACACACACACACACACCTCTTCACATGTCAGCTTTTATTTTTGTAATTGGATTTAAGGGGAGAGAGCCAAGCTGGCCCCCTTAAACCCTTCAACTCTACCTTATCCGCTAATGTTAAATCTCTCTGTCCTCCTTCCCACTCTATTGCTAACATCTTAAATGTTTCTTTTCCTCTCCTCTCATATCTCTCTCAGACGTGAACACTTTCATGACTGCCGGTGCAATGAGGTCTATATTGATTTCTTACTCCCCATCCACCCCTCATCTTTGTTTTTCTCACATTCTCTGGCTCAGACTGTGACCTGCACAGCCTCCCTGCAGCATAAAACCTGCCAAGTGGAGATAAGCAGGAAAACGTGAGAGGTGGAAAGGTATTTGTTTCACACACAAACACTCTCAGTCTGGAAGAGGGAAAGCTGCAGCAGCCATTATTACTAACCACAGGCCTTAATTTTATAGGTCTGTCGCCGGGAGAAGACTGCTGGTGAACAAAAAGTGGTCAGTCTCCTGCAAACCAGGATAAAATGCCCTTGACAGCACAGTGAAGCCGTAATGTTTTTAAGTGGTGCCGTACAAAAGAAACATTCAGCAAATGTACTGAGAATTATTTGAGAAAACAAAACTTTTTTCTGGAATAAGTGATATATGTCTCAAAATAATAAACCAATGACATATCGCTTGTTTGATTTGTAAAGTGTTTATGTGACTGGACAATGCATGTGTTACATGATAATAAATAAATCAAAACATGTTTTTTTTTTCAGGTCTTCCCCATTTCTGTGAATGGAGATGCATAATTTAGAGCCTATGGAGCGTTCAGTCCACCCCCAATTCTTTCATCCCTACATCTCTGAATGAAAGCAAAGTCTCAGGGGTCAATGGGAATCCAATTGCTTTCGTCTTCTGCAAAATGTGGAGCAAGGCATAAATAATCAATCAGCAAAGAGAGTGAGAGATGTTGAAGATTAGAGGTTGGAGGGGTGATTGATCAATTTGAAGTAAAGTTGTTATGATGGAGGCAGTACACACAGTACACACAGTGCCCAGAGCACTCGTAGCTTGTTTTTTCACTGAATACAGCACAAAAGTGTACAAACCACAGCAAGGACCCTCAGAGTCCAAGATTTGTTCACTTCATAGACTTGCACACAGAACTGCTTTATTTGTTGTCACTGGGAACGTGTGTAGTACTTGGAATAACATGTACAGTGTTGTTTATCAACTAAGAAATAATGCAAGAATGGCTTTTTGCCAACCTACGTTTTGATTAAAGTGTAACTAAGACAGTTATTACATCACTAGTTACAGACTCTTATGTTCGCTACAAGTGGAACACATTTACAGCCAATGAAAACATTATAATACAAACATCAAAATCTTTTAATCTATAAATATATAGATTTATAGATCTACAAAGATCTATAAATCTATTAAAATGAATGTTATATGTTTTGATTTTCTTTTAAAGTGTCTTGATGAATAAAGACAAACACAATCCAATGTGACAGAGCTTGGCTGAGAAAACAAAGGCTTCTTTTCCACACACTAATGATTTTAGCATGAGGCATGAAGTTCCCGTCCATTACCCCCTGCCCCAAACCACACACACAAGATGACCCTAAACTGACACTTAAACTCCTGCTGCCTCCTTCTCAACCACTCTGTCTGTCTCCACACCCTAAACTGTCTCTCTCCCTTTCTCCATCTTTACTTATACCAGAAGTCACTGGGTAACACACACACACACACACACACACACACACACACACACAATTATGCATTTTGGTTATTGATGTGGCAGGTCCTCAGAGGGGCCAACAGACCTGACCTCCTTCATTGAAGCTGCCGGGATTCCATCACACAGAAAATGCAAAAAACCTAAACACCTGCAGTCACACAACATCAGGTCTGCCAGTTGGCCAACATTTATCACTGCACAGCAAACTACTCAACATCAGGAAAGACAGGAAGCCTGCTAGGGGCGCATGTAAAACACAACACACATTCTGTGTGTGTTTGTGTGCACTACAAGAGGAATGAACTATTCCACCAGAGGATTACAGTATGAAGACAGAAGATATGTGAATCGTATTAACACTGAGAACCACTGAACAGTGTGTGTGTGTGTGTGTGTGTGTGTGTGAGTGTATTCTTCTCCCTGAAAAGCAGAGGGGTTGCCCTAAATAGGCTGCTCATCCTTTCTGATCCATGAAAAACCCTCCAAGTTCAGCCGACACTCTGCAAACACTTAACAATATCAGCCAGTGGTTTTGTATTGCGTTTTCTCTCTCTGAATGCTCAAGCACTGATGTGGTGACGCCGTGTCACACTTTGATGTATGTGAATGCGTATGAATCAGGGGATTTGAAAAGGCACAAAAGCTACAAAGGAGAGATGGTATCACCAGCAAAACCGCTCAGTCTTTAAGAAAATGACAAGAGATAGGAAGCAAAGTTTGCCTTCAGAAAGATTCTGAAAGATTCTTTGATGTGAAAGCAGCAGACTCTTTGCTTTTGAGCGATGCAAGGCAGAATAGAAAAGGCAGCGTTTAGTGGGACAAAAGGAATGACTGCGAGGAGACAAAGACAGCAGGGAGACAGAAATCTTGCTCAAGGTGAAGGGAACAGACAAGGCACTAGGGTAGATGGAGTGTGACTGGAGAGAAATGCAGAGATGGTGACTTAGGAAAAACACATTACACACAGGATACAAACAAAGCCCCAGCAGTCCTGGCCTGTCATGGCTAATTTTCTCTCCGCTGGCGTCTGACCCAAGTGCTCCAGTCTGACCTCCTCCTCCTCCTCCTTGAAATTCAAGCCCGGATAAACGTGTGTGAAAGAAAGGCAAAGCTGGAGGATGTGTTTGTCTATTTCAACAAGTGGAAAGAAGATACTCCAGCGCGCTGTTTTGCATGTCATCTTCATGTCTCGGCATGGTTGTTAAACTAAGCGATCCTGAAAACCTGGTCAGCTAATGCTGGAACAGTTGAAAGGACAAACACACAATCGGCTACGACAGATTTAGGGGGCGTACAACCGTATATTAATTCAACAAGTAAAGATTTACAGCTTGGTGTCGGTTCACTATTAAACCGTCCATGCATGACGAGCAGGTAGCTAGAACAATGTCTTTTTATGAGCTGTCTGATTTGTACGCCTGATCTGTGCTCTCAGGGAGAGTGGCAGTTTTCTTTTAAATTAAAGCGTTCATGTCCGCCGTCAGGGTGGATTTGTAGCTAACTGTTATTTCCCCCATGGCAACAAAGTCTTAAATCTAAAGCTACCATCCCCCTTGCAGAACAATCCTGCGAAAGTGAAGTCACAGGAAAGTTGGTGTGGTGATGGGACAACAGTGTTTTCCTGTTGTGTGGATGGGATCAGGGGCACCAGAACACACCGATGAGTGAGATGTGGTTGTCAGTATCTGACTTTCAGTCTAGTAAATAATACCTTGTCTGTATGTCTGATGGTGTGTTTGTGTTTCTGACCCATCAGCTTTGTAGCTGCTATGTGAATCAGTGGTAGATTGTAGATCTAGATAGGTATGTAGATAGGTATGTCCAGGAGAGTCGTGATAACAAGTGTGTCTGTCATAGAGTGCGGTGCCACTCACAATGGGTCTTTGAAAGAAGACTAGCGACCCAACCTGTGGTTGCCACACATAAACTGCCTGGGACTACTGGCAGTATTTTTGCCACTGAGAGACTTTCTCCGTCAAATGAAAGGTCAACATTGGTCACTAACACTGTTAACAACAGACAGAAAGAAAGATGACTGTGCCACAGACTTGGGGCCATGTCCACACATGTACCAAAACTTTTTTCCTCCGTCTTCCTTGGCATCGTTTTAAGAAAATTTGCATTTAAATGGATCCATCGTAAATGACGAGACAGGCTGTAGTTCATACTCTGGGTGTATAGGTGGTGCTGAAAATGGAGAATAAGAGACGGTTGGAGGAGCACTTCCTTGTCTGCAGAGCAAATAGAATGGTCAAAAATCACATTTTGGATGTTGAGGTTTGAGGTCGGGGGATGGGGCGATGACACAACGATACAGAAAGTATGAGTATTTGCTGTGCAGATGCAATGCCGAGGGCGACGCGTTCTATTTTTTTCACCCTGAGACCAGTTGACACAAGACATTAAGGCCAATCCAAGGCCAATGATCACACGAAGAAAGGTGGTCATGGCCTTGGATTCGGTGAAACAGACTTAACACCAACCCAAATCAGTTGTATTTCACATAATAGATAGATCTGTTTGCTTCCAAATTGATGATAATAATAGCCTCTGTTTATCTGTCAATTGACCAGAGACATCAGGAGGGTTTTAATGGTCTGACACACCTTCACCTACCAAGTAATACACCGAGATACATGAGTCATTGACCCACAGTTACGGTCCAAAGCTTAAGCTGTCAAACTATTACATTATTCAACTATTTCTCTCTGAAAGTCCAGGCAGGTTTAATATGCCTGAATTGCTATAACAATAATGAACTAGTGGAAAACAGTCTTCAGTCCCTGTCGTGTAATTTAAAGACCCTGGCAGCCCTCAGATTACATTAAGGGCCATTACCATCCAGCCATGCCGTCTCCATCCTATTGACTCTGAGGCCTTCTCGCTCTCCGGTGGCCCCTCTGAGGACCTGCCACATCAATAACCAAAATGCATAAGAGTGTGTGTGTGTGTGTTTGTGCCCTGGGCATACTGATAAGATGTCTAATCAGTCTCTTTCATTACAGTGCCCCACATGCTCTGTATGGTTCTGTATGGTGGTTTGTGTTTTTGTGCATGTGTCAATGTGCCTACAGCTGTTTTAGCAATCCGCACACACGCTCCTGCACATATAGGTTATAAGACAATACATATGGATACATACGCCTATAGTCTACATGCTTGGAAGCCCACACTTAGAAAACTCCATATACTGTACATATGTACTACGGACGTCTGCTGTTGCAACAGTATGTTTGCTGCCACACTGGTTTTCTGACCTATATTTCAACACCAGGGCTGTCTGCTCTTCTATCCCGAGGGCCTTTGTGTGTATATGTGTGTGTGTGTGTGTGTTCCTTGTGTGTACACAATTATTAATCAAATTTTATAATGAACTTCACAAACCAGAAATGTGTGTATTTCTGCCGTACCAATGCTTAAAACCATGCACACAAACACACACACACATACACACACACACACACACTACATCTTTCTTAATTAAAATTGGTACAATGATGAATAATGTAATAAAAGGGTAGCAGTGTAATATTACTCCATTTGTTCTGACAATATAATTCAACAGCATCAATATTTCATTCTAAACTGAAGGCTTTCAATTGACATTCCAATGAAGAATGATTTACAAAGACAAGATAAATGCACATTTGATATTCTGATCCTGAGTAAATCATTGACCGGCTGATAAAAACACTTACGTGAGCGAGAACAATGAAGGTAGTAAATATCTATACATCCGTACAATTAATCTAAGTATCGTAGCTTGACTCTCTCATGAGGGGTCTTGTCTGATTTAGGCCCAGACACACTGAGCTAATTTAGGTTAAGTGCTTCTAGTAGCTCAAGGGCAAGCAGCAACAAGCCACCTGGGGTTAGCCGCCATCATGAGAGAGCAGAGTAGAATGTGTGGGTGTATGTGTGCTGGGCCGACACAGGACCACGTCAAGAGGAAATCAACAACAACATGTGGATTTGGATTTCCTCTGCCATGAAAGCAATACTGACACTGTGGTGTTTGACCCACTTTCCCTTCTGTACCTCACCTCGCAAAAGCACCAATAGCAGGTCAATTAGAGAAGCCCCCCAAAGCACCCAATCCAAAATGAGAAAGAAAACCAAAGGGCCAAAAACTCAGGAAGTGAGTAAGACCATCAGCCCGAAGGCAACAGCGCAATCACAAAGTTAGATGAGGAGTCGGATGCTAATTCGGGTGGCCAGCATTGATTCCAATTTGTTTACAACGCATCACTGAATTTAGCTGATGTTTATTGATTTTCTGTTTGGTGGTGTGTTTCCCCATGTTTCCGCTGGTTTCTCAAGTCATAACAGAACATATACACACACGCACGCACGCACGCACACACACACACACGCAAACAAACATATTTGTTTGTTTGCTGGCAGTGAAATTATCATTCTGTCAGCACCACAGTTAATCCTATTCCCAGTCAGATTGACTGTGACTCACTTTGAATATTGATATATCTGACATTACTTTGTCATAGTGTTTCTCCTCACCTCTGTCCCAATGTGCTTGCTCATGTGAATGTTGGGTTTCTAGAATAGTTCATTAGAATTAGTGCTGATGTAATGAAAATCTGACTTGTTTTGAAATCTATAATATATAATTGTCTCATGTAGTGACAAACCACTTGCATATTACAGTGGGTGAGTTTTAATCCTCTGGTTAAAGACAGACCGGTTTAAATATGTCTCAGGACCAGCTTAGTGCTCAGAGGCTGATCAGTTTCATCTTTAAAACACATATGTAAGCACCTACATGAAGTCAGTATCAATTTCAAGCAGACATGGCGACATGTGCGTGGATGTGCACATGCATGTGCTAAAACAGGGTCCCTCAACTGATAATCCTGTGCTAAAACCTTGTCTGGGGAAAAAGCAAGAACCCAAATCTACTTAGCCCCTCCCTGCTGTGCCCCTGTGCCCTTTACACCCCCTTCAGCCTGTTTGTCTCTCCATCCCCTCCTCCTGCGCCATCTGAGCAATAATGGAGGAATGGAAGCATTAATAGACAGCAGAACTCTCTTGGGTGGAATGAGTGTGACCCTCCTAATGAGCCCTCTGGGAAACAAGACGAGCTCCCTGATCAAATACCCCAAAATTCAAAGCTGTGGAAAAATAAAATTAAATTCCGGTGACACCTCATATGTCTTTAGTGTAGATAAATGTGAGTGTCTCCTGCTTGATGGGCAATTAATCCAATGCTAATTAAATGTAGTAATTACCATAATCCAATCTAGCCAGTGACACACAATGTGGTCTTTTGTGTGCAGCAAAGCCATTTAGCATTGGTTAAAAAATATAATATAAGATAATCAACTTTGAAAAATTACATTTCATAGAGACGAGGCACTGCACATTAATACTCCCTCATCTTGTCTGTACTATAACGCCCCCTTGTGGAGAAAATGAAATGGTGTTGTGTTTTTGAAAAAACTGCCTTGGAATATATTTTCTGCAATAAACAAACAACGTGAGAGTAAAACTTCATTGTGGTTTGTTTCACAAACACAAACAAATGACTACAGCTCTAGAACCTTCTCCTCCTCGGTTTGTCAGTCATCATGAGGAGCTTAAATCCTTGAAAGGAGACGTTGCCATGGTGAGGAGGACAACTCATTAACAGGAAAGATTTAAAGAACCTCTTAAAATCACTTTCACTCCTCTCCCTCCCGTCTCTTGCTCCTTTCATAATCAGTCTACGGGGGGACATGAGCTTTTCAGAGGCTTTGCTTTGCTCTCTGGAGCTTAATGGAACCTCCAGCTGATTCTGGATAAAAAAGGCCTGAAGCAAAGGAAGGAAGGAGTCTGTAGTATAAGATGGAGTAATAACAGACGAGATGTTGGAGCAGAGTTTAATCAGATTACTTGAGGGCTGATTAGCATATTCATTTTTTAATTCTGGTACTGAGCATCACATGAAATATTTCTATTTATTGTGTCCAAAATGTGGGCATGTTATTTAAAAACTGTCTAACTGTCAGAAAGACCCCCGGGCCAAGAATGGAACCTGGGACATTGTTGCTAAGAGGTGCCAATGCGAAGCAACCGTTGTGTTGCCCTGAAACAACTGTTGTGTAAATTTCACTTTAAATATAAATATCTGTATGATCAGACAGCTTTACTGCAGATCACCAGTATTCATTCAAAATGGAAGAGCAGTTATTCTAAGGGGCTGATCGTTGTTTAGGATTACAGAGGGAGGTGCACTCACAGTGGAAATCAGGAATGTAACTATGTCTAAAGACATGGAGCAGGCTGTTCAATGGTACAAATGGGGCCAGAAACCTGAGTGGACCAGACTCGAAGCAGCATGAGGTAGAAAAAAATCTCCCTCTAATAGCAATGCTCATTTACGAAATGAGACGTGACTGGTGTCAGAGTAGCTAACAAGTGCTTAAACTCACTTATCCTGCACTATGCTACAATTAGATATTTCAATTAGATTAGCTTACTACCAACAAAGGCACAGAGGAGCCGGCTGAGGCTAAAGAGAAGGTTAAAATGTGTGGATGATAGAAAAGACAGCACAGATGAAGCCTGGAAATCACATCTGTTGACGTTACAAGGATTAAAAATCATCATGTATTTATCATTCCTTTAAAGACGTTATCTTATCATGACTGCTATGCCAGCAGTTGGTTAAGAAACTGATACATGTAGAAACACAAGCAACTGTAATTTACACCACAGGTTGGACATCTTGCTTCAGCAGAAGTTCAATACAGCATAAAATAAGCAATAAAAAAACAGGAAGAATGCAAGATGTCTTAAATAATCCGCACAGAAAGTTTTCTCAGTATTTGTCATATGATATAGGCCTTGTGATGTTTCAAGAAAAATTAACATGCAAGCAAGCAACATCCCACTGACCTGTTTGGACAACCTGTCAAAGTAGGTTCTAAGCTAAAATAGAAGGTCCTGTACTTCTGTGGACCCTGCAGTGTCAGCCATGATCTCCTCCTCATGTGTCTCTCATTAGTGGTCTGCAGCACACGCAAACGCACAGTTAAAACTGACAGCGCTCTTTGAAACCTGAGTCAAGTGAGAGGAACCAGACCGAGAGGATGAGATGGGGAGATCTGAGAGCTGCCGAAAGATTGTATGTATCATCTCCTTAGGAGATGTTTCCATCCATTTCCAGGAAAGGTCAGCATGCCATATGGTGCAGGGCATAGACTCAACCTCCAGGAGGCGCTAAATGTCAACAGAGGATAGGAATGAGGAGCAATTTACTTTGGAATAAACAGAACAGAGAAGACAAGATGGAACAGCAAGGGTTCTTGATTAACACTTCTTCTGGATGTAGATAAGTCCTGAATTGCTCCTCTAATTGTTCCGTGTCTCTGTGGATTCTGGTCATTATCTGGCTGTTTTACGCTGATTTGATCATCAAGCCTTTAAGTATAACTCAATTACACACATATAGGGACATGGTTGTGTGTTACACCTGATCCCTCCTGCCAAACACACTGTTCCCAATCCGACACACGTCTTTCTCTTCCAGTGCCTCTTGACACTCTAATGAAAGGCCAGCTGAGGCCTATCTGATCACATTATCTGATATCAATAAAGGGGAAAAGTGTTGGTTGGAGATCAGACACGATTTGGATCTGGACAAAGAGTTGTACATTATCATAATCCATCCAGTAACTGTTGGATGGATTTACATTTTAGACCATAGTGAGGGTCAAACTACCATCCCTGCAGGCTCCACTTGCTCATAAAAAGTCACAAACAGGCACAGAGAAGCCCATCCCCAGACAGACACCTGACAACTTGATTATCTCCCAATATTTGTCAGTGGCGACTTGATTAGGCTTCTGTCGCACATGATGAAAGAGGAGCTGGTTGGTCAGTCACTAGCCAGCCTTTGCCTATTAAGCCTTTAACAAGCTGAAACCTCCTTGTCTGTCCCAGTCACAGCTTGCAATTATCACTGAACACTATTCACCTCCCTGATCGCCTGTCTGAATTAATGTCTACAGGGACAGACAAGATGAAGGTTGGCCTGCAGAGACAGAAAACACAAAAGAGTTTAAACCCTGATGAAAGGACGACAGGGGGAGAAAAAGATTTGATCAGACAGAGTTGCTTTAAGGGAAAAACAGAACCTGAACCAGTTTTACAGTTGATTGACCCTGACTAAACCCCTGACCCTCATTCCTCAAACTTTGCGTTTGAATTCTCCATTCTCATTACGCAGTTTGTCATGCTCAACTCCATTGTTCTTCCCCTGCAACCTGCTACTATGGGGGTTTCCTCCACATTCTGAATGGCGTTTGACCCCCTCAGAGGAAAAATAAGCTGCTTTGAAAATGGTTCTGAAAATGTCTTGTAGGACCACAGGATGTCCACGGTTAGCTGGTGTGTCACGGTGACCAAAAAAAGCAGAGCTTCAGAGTGCTGGTTGAGGCTAATTAGACTGGTTTATGGGATTATTTGTAAGGGGTGATAGTCTCTCCTTCCTTATGAGACAACACTGAGCACAAGGGAGCCATGACTATATCACACAACTGCTGAAAATGGGGCAGTGCATGACCCCCCGGGCAAAACATTTAGCCCCAGGTCATTATTTCAGTCACGAGTCAGAGCTTGTGACCAAAGGTGAGTATAATGTAAATCAAGTTGAGCCTGAATTTCACCCTCAGGCTCATGCTAACGAATATCCTTGTTTCTTGGGCAGGACACCCCACTGTTCTGGTAATACGCTGGCTCAAGATGGTTTAGAGAAGACTATTTAGCAATAGTTTTCTTTTTTAGTATGAGTGGGGATAAATATGAAAACTAAACTCTGAAAGCCACTTGACGTTTTCCCATTGTGGCGACAATATCAAACCATTGTCATTTAATATGGAGGTGTATCAAATTAGATAAACGAATACATGGCAGACATGGAAAACAGTGAGGAGAAAAAGAGAAGATGCAGGACCACCCCCACCCCCGATTCCCACCACAATCACATTATCCTATCTGATTTTCAGACACAGCCTAAATGTGTGACCCATCCATTTCATTTGGTTTCATCTCGTTATTCTTCAAGCCCTCAGGTGCTCTTCCCCTGGGAGCTGTTGGCAACAACTGGTCGATAGCTGAACGTGCCTTCCCACTAAAGGATTACGGGGAATCTGGAGGAACACCTGCTCAACCTCTCAGCTGACTGAAAGAAAAAAAGGTGTTGACATCCACCATAGCAGAATGATAATAAATACAAAGTATTGAGTGATCCTATGGAAAACAGAGAGTAAAAAGGGTTTGTGTTTGAGAGACGTCTGCTCAGCGGTGCATGAACACAACGTGAACATCGTGGGTGATTCAACCTACAAACAATACTGTACCCGTGGCGGTGACATCTTGAGCTGTCATGGCATGTTAGCCAAAGCAGGCGTGAGGTGGGACCGTGCTAGTCTGGCAGCGTTTGTCACGCTAAATGCACAGGAATAAAGGAATTAATTTGGGATCGGCAAGAATTGCAAGATTTTACAAAGTACTCTGTTGGGGGTAGATAAACATAAACGCAAATGGGAGAACTACAAACACAATTTCGCTCTTAGACTTTCTTGAGGAATTAACTTTTCATTGTTGGTGTTGTTTCACAAAGGTATGTATCTCTTGAATATAAATACCAAATTTTAAATGTTGGAGAAAAAAAAAAACACAGGGTGGAACCTCTTTTTTATTCTTCTTTCTTTTTATCTTCCTGATAGCTCCTTTATGTAGTGTCAGGGGTGAAAGTAGGTCACCTCTTTAACCCCAGTAGTGTCAGCTGAGCCTCATCACCCTCATACTGTCAGCTCAGTGACACATCCAACAGACCTGGACCATCACCTCCAGCTGTTAGCTCTTGTCAGTTGTTCACACGATTGGCCCATTTTAGTAGGTTCTACTGTCCCATCAGAGAATGTATGGAAGTAGAAGTATGGTCGGAATGCACTCATACAAAGTCCATGTGTACCGTAACCAGTGTGACATATGTTCAGGTCAGTAGGTATAGTACGGATGTGCAAACACAGTAACACAGATTTAAAAAGTACCATTATTATTATGCATTTATGAGAATGTTTCCCACTGTCTGTCTCTGCAGACAATGTAGTTTATGCCTGAGGACCCTCATCACCAGGCCAAAGGTCTCAGAGGTCATTCAGCCACACGGGACTCTCAGCAAATCACACATACACACACAGAGAGATGAGCACAGACGGCACAGATCACTCAGTTAGAAGAGGGGGTAGAAATCACCTAATGGGACAAGACAAACGCCAGACGAGCTTCCACATGGGTCATGCCTCTCCTGCACTGTCTTACAATGTGCAATTATTTCCCACACTTCAGTGAGGACATTTAGATGAGGAGCCATTTCCTGTCCAAGACACAATCATTACAGTAGTCATGTGACATTTTACAATGAGGCCCACAGTGATTACTACCTGAACAGTCCATTCTTAAATCTCAGTGTCTTCTTCTGCCTCAACATCTCCTGTTCTCTAATGACAGAGGACAGTACTACTGTGTTCAGGGTGCACCAACACACTGACGCTCCAACGCTACATAACATTCACAACTTGTTTGTCACAACCTAAGCTGACAAACTGATGATAAAACTTGTTCAGCACCGGAGTCTGTACCTTTTCCATTCGGGTAGGACTGTGTCTTCCCTGGTGAGCTTTTAGCCATGGGTCCGAGCAGGGGTTTGGGTGTCCAGAGCGAGTCCGGTTTCTGATGGACCTTTGACACCGAAAGCAGACGTTTGCGCAGGCAGCCTTCTGTCCTGGCAGACCTGGGTCTAGGGAAGGCCTCAGGATGGAGGCTGTTCCCCATCTTGCTTGTGGGGTGGAAGGAGAACAGAGTTCTTTTCTCGCTAGGGGGGTCCTCATAGCCGGCCCTGTGCCAGCAGCTGACCACCGGCTCCACGGACAGGCAGTGCACGTATGTGATCATCCCCTGCTAAGACCTTAACTCCCCCATCCATCCACCCACCCTGCAGGACCCAAGCCCAACTCCTCCTCTTGCTCAACCTTCTGTCCCTTGTCTCCACTTGAAGTCCTGGGATGGAGGAGTGTCTGTGAAGGGTGTGTGTGAGGAGGCTGGAGGTCTTTGCAATCCACGGGGGACCCCAATCCCCCCTCTGTCTCCTCCTACTATTTTTGTCCTTCCTCCCTCTCTCAGGGGATCCTATTGATTTGAATTGATTTCCCTGACAAAGGCCATGCTGTGCACAGACTAAGACTACGAGACTCAACTCCAAAACAAATATTGTACCGTTATTATTTTTGAATTAGACAGCTAAAATTGCATAATAAACATTAGAGTGGTTCTTCCCAGTCTGGGCAGCTTGCAAAACCTGACAAATGCAGCCTACCAAAATGACCACAAAAATACAAAAACATTCAAAAGATCCAAAAATGAGGTTTGAAAAATGAAGGGCAGGGTCTTTAAGGACCAGTGCCAGGACCATATTTAGTGATGACCTGCAAGTGTCCACCACAAAACACAAAAAATCATATCCACAAAAAATGGTGTGTGTGTATGAGTAAAAGGTCAGCACATGCAAAGATGGTGAGTGAGTCATTAGGTTAATGGAGACCTGAAAACATCAGTGCTCCTAAAATATGAGTTCAAAGTTTGAAGCATCTCTTGTCCTCTTCCTCTGTCCATTTAAGACCAAGCATTGTCCAGTGGCTCCCACAAGACCTGGCCTATCCCCTCCTCCGCCACCTCCTCCTCTACCGCTCATCGCTGCTGTTCTAATCTGTAAACCCAGATTATCAGGGCTCCAGCCCCACTCTCTGATTGTGGCAGACACAAACGCACAGAAAACAGATGGAGGCCAGGCTGTAAATAATTACCTTCCTCACCTCCAGTGCTCAGATGTGGGCAAGTTCGCAGAGACTCAACTAGTTAACCTGGATCACGCAAGCTCAGGTGTGACTTGAGGAAAGTCGTATGTGGGTCAAATATTGAGTCTAGCATTAGTTACTAGTTACTGGACACAGAAACGATAGAGACAAGTCCATTTAAGATAAAAAAAGTGCATTAAAGGATGCAAATGTAGCTGAATTTACAGAAGCCCAGAGTGAGACACAGATGGACTGAGACAGATAAAGATAAGATCAGCAAGGTGGAGGCCTTTAGTCACAATATTTGACTACCTAAACGGGTAGAAGTGTTTGCAACAATTAATGAATGTTGCTGTGACGAGGTAGGCTATTGTTATTGGTATAATCAAGCAGCCTTGATAGGCCGTGGACCAGTGTGGGACAAGGCAAAAGGAGGGCATTTGAAGAGAATGTCTCCCTCTGGTGGTAGAATAAAATACATACAAATAAATATGGGAGGTTAAAAAGTAGACTTGTGTCTGCTGACTGCTGACACTAGTGTGTGTGTGTGTGTGTGTGTGTGTGTGTGTGTGTGTGTGTGTATGTGTGTGTGTTACCTACAGCAGCTAAAAGCACTCATTGCCGATGGTATCATTTCAACTTTACAGTGAGTCAGCCAACACAAGCTGATTATAAAACCAAAAACCACCATACTCTCATAGGCCAAAGCCACAGTTTTCACAATGTATAGAGAAACATGCAGAGTGTACACACACAGCCTGCTGGGTAAGTCAAATGAGTCCTGGCCATGGCCTTAATTCAACTCAACAGTGTTGTTGCCTAAAACCCATACACATAAATACACTGTGGGTCATCCAGTTCACATCTAGTTCACAGTTCACAGAAAACATCAGGGTTTGGTATCTATTCTCTCAGTCCATTATTTTTACCCTGCCTTGTTTCATTTATCCTAACTCACAGATGTGCTGCCCGTTCAGTAGTTTGGTTGTAACTGTGCTTCACTTCATTACATGTCCCATAAAAATACTGGTAAAAGACCAGTATTTTTATACTTTTTATGCTCTATACTCTATCTTTTTAATTTGGCTTTTATTCAGAATAAATGTGTGCATAAACAAATCTGTCATTTTAATTTGAATAATTTTAGCAATTTGTTGTTTTATTGAAATTGTATTATTTTATTCTTTATATTTGTTTATTGTATTATTATTCTGTTTTTATTGTTGCACTTTATGGTGAAGCACCTTGGGCACGTCCTCATTTTCAATTAAGTTTAATACAATGGGGATTTAAAGGAATTAAAGACTTCTAGAGCACCTCCATCATCTTGATTTGGAAATGGATGTGACTGGCCTGGTCATTCTGCAGAAAGTGTGGTCAGACTCTCACAGACAAGTGTGTGAGTGTGTGTGTGTGTGTGTGTGTGTAATTTTGTGAGATTCCTGTTTAGTTTCATTTCAAAAAAAGTCCTGCTGGGTTCACATTTGGACAGGGGCTGTATGTTTGTGTTGGAAAATGCGTATATGTACACTTACACAGTGTGTGTGTGTGTGTGTGTGTGTGTGTGTGCGTGTGTGTGTGTGTATGGGGTATGGGTGTTGAGGGCTAAAGCGGAAGGATTTGGAAAAGGGACAATGGTAACCATGGCGACATATAAAACTGAATAGAGTAAGGAGCACCTGCATGCTGTGTTAGTCAGGGGAAGTCATCCGCAGACCCACAGGGAGTCAGCCATTGTCTTTCCAAACTTCACACAACAAAACCTTTTCAGCAATGTCCCCAGAAACTTCACAGCTCCACTAATATTATACATTTATACTGAAATTGTTTCATCTAACGAAATAATGAGCTTCAAAACTGACAAAATATCCTAAATCCCACTGTTTGCCAAAGTCTTTTCAGATGACAAAAGGCTCAGTGGAGTCTATCAGAGTCCAGTCTCAAAGAAAACATGTAAATCGACAAGGTAAGGTGATTTAGATTACACAAAGAAAACCAGAGAAGCTGCAAAACGCAGGCACAGAAATGTAGTTGTAGCTGATGACCAATCTAGTCAAAGTATAACCCCTTTTATTCCAGTAGATGCCATGGTTATTGACTAAAACATGTTTCACTCAACAGAGGTTTTGCAGATTTCTCAGAATGAAATGATGACGGGGAACCACAGCAGAACAGCTCCTCTGCTGTCGACCCCGGCCACATCCAGTGTGAGTGCGTCCATCAACTCTCCTACTGACAAAGCCAGAGGGCAGGTAGAGGGTCAGTCAGCCTGGGGTCAAGAGATCACAGCCTCACTCCCGACACGCAGCACAGGTGCTCTGACTGTCATCTTGATGCATTTGTGTATAAATGTTACTTATACTTATAAATGTTACATTACTTCCAATAGTGGCACAGCCAATCCTGAACTATGGTGGAAGAAAATACAGTTTTGTGACAGAGCAATGGGGAAAAAACTCTTTTGAGTGATCTTGTGAAGGACATTCACATTACAGCAGCAAAAATGACAAAAAAAGGATAGACAAAATGAATCTGAACTAACACTGAAGCTTAAACTAATGCACACAGTGTGCATTAATAAGATATAATACCTAAAATCAAATTAATTTCATAATTTCCCTCACAGGACTAAACAAGTATTTATCTAAATGTGAATTGTGAAAATAACGTCTACTATGTCGGTACAGTGCAAATAGTCAAATGTTAGATTTGCATGCCAGAGTTGAGGTTAAAGATAGGTTTATATGCAGGTCACTGAATCTACCCTTGCTGACTCTGATCAGTGGAACCCATACACACATTCCTAGAATTCAATACACACACACACACGTGCAGGTCAGACACAAACACACCAATGCTTGTAAACATCTCCCACAAGTCACACGTAAACATAGTTAGTGGAAAACACACACTAGCACATGCCTAGCGCCGCCTCACACACCAGCCAGGAACCAGGAATACCATTCAAGAAATAGCATGCCATTATTAGCCTGGAGTAAGTTCTTCTGCTGCTGCTGGCAGAGATGACATCATCACCATCTGCAGATTATATCTGACAGCATTAATTCAAATTAACTCTGAAACCTAAAGCTGCTGTATGATTAACATGTCATCTGCAAGCTGTCATCTAGATTGTCACAGCTCAGTCACTAAAACAGTGGATGTCAGAAGCACATGAAATCTTTTAGGTTAAAAACTAATAATCTAAATTTGATGAACTGACATTCAACCAGAATTGGATGAAGATGTTCATAACCTTACATTTGACATATTTCAATTCAAATTCAAATTGAAAACTAGTGTTGAAGGCATTCAGACTGTATGGTTCCAACTCCTCAATGCACTGACTATGAGAAGGGCTGAAGTGGATCAGTGCATCTTCTCTTTCATCTCAACTGCTGCCTGTAACCAACACATCTGGAAGCACTATAATAATGAAACAAACTTCATTTCAATCACAGTCATCCACAGCCACTGGAAGCCAATGCAGATTGGACACAGCACAGTCCGACCTTAACTGACCTCAGAGCAAGGAGCAGTGGAGCACAAGATACGAAGATGACCATATTCAAGTACAGACAGATTTTATTTGAAAAGCGCCAAGTCAAACAGTAGTTCAGCACACTGACTATTCTAACAGAAACGTGAGCAGGTCTTAGCGACGGACGCAAAGAAAAACTTAAATAACTATTTTGCCACCTTGTTAAAGTGTCTCCAAAGTGACAATACTCAGTCTCATTAAATATCTACATTCTGGGCTGGCATGTGCTCCAGTTGGGCTTGATTATGTAACACGGAAAAAGCTAAACCAAGATCTGCTTGAGGCAGCTAGAAGAGGGCTTAACTTCAAATTACCGCCGGAGGAAAAGGGAGAGGACATCAAAACAGATGAGAATTGAATCTAGACACAGCTCAACGTGGAAGAACATAGAGCGAAAACGTGTGACACAGCTCACAGTCGGCTGAGCAGGCTTGTTGAAATCATAATGTAGGTAAGCTGTCACTGGCAACCGATGACTGGGATCACGATGGTTAATATTATGCACGGTATTTGGGTCAGTTGGGCTGCAAACCCAAACAAGCGTTTTCATCTTTATAATCAAGTACATCACTATGTTGTATATTAATAAAGTGACATACATGTCAGCAGCATTTTATTGCTGGAGCTGAGCTCTAGATCAAGGATGTCAAACTCAAACCCACTCTGAACTAAAGTAGGCCGGACCAGTAAAATAATAGTATAATAACCTACAAATAATAAAAGACCAGAATTTTACCTTTGTTTTAGTGCAACTACATAATGACAATGGTTATAATTATGGAACTGTCCTTTATATTAACAACCTGTTAAGTTTCTTAACAAGTGAAAACTCTACTAGTGAATCTACGAGGGTGCAACACATTTAGTAACAGAGTATTTCACTTAATGATTGTCCCCTTTATCAACAGCTTCATGATCAGGGCTACGCCTCCAGGAGGATTTTTGATGATGCAGATATCTGTGTCTGTATGAAACAAAAGCTTCAGGCGGATTACAGCGTAAAGTATGGAACAACCATTGGGAAGACCAGACTCTTGGAGGCTGCCAGTGAAAGAGGAACTGGTCTTTTTTCCCCTTGATGTCACACACAGTGTGGAGAACTGGCTGCACATGGACCTATTCTACAGGACAGCAACCCAACAACTGCTGCTTCAACAGCTGGTCCTGCGCACGCACAAGAATATATGCACACCACATCACTTGTGTCGTATGAACTATACACCACAACACATGAGCTGGTTTTAAGACTAGAATGAATCACAATCTGGGAGGGGGGGCCAGATGGTATATGATTCAAGTGTTGGGGAACTAGTCAGAGAGACAGAACAAAGTAAGAGATGATTAAAGAGCGTGGGGAGTTTTTCTTTACCAAAGAATAACACTGGAGGAAGGATATTGCGGAACGGAAACCGCTGTGACAGACATTACTTTCCACAAGGAGATGGAGTTCAACTTTTCTTTGTCTCACAAACTCTTGATGGGTGGGGGTTAAGTCCCATACACACACTGTTAATACACATTCATGCTACATACAGACAGTCACACGTACTTACCTTTCAGACAGAACATTGCTCTTC
Source organism: Aeoliscus strigatus (assembly GCA_901007665.1). Lineage (NCBI taxonomy): Eukaryota > Metazoa > Chordata > Actinopteri > Syngnathiformes > Centriscidae > Aeoliscus > Aeoliscus strigatus. The sequence continues at coordinate 33,266 of CAAKHB010001976.1, read as the reverse complement.
CATTAGTTCCCCATAAATCCACAAGAAATAACTGATTTCTTCATTCCTTTCTTCTTCCTTCTCATTCCTTCCTCCTCTCTTATTTCCCCATATATCCCCCAAACCGTTTCCTCCCTTCTTCCTTCCGTCTCCCTTCTTCCCCTTTCTTGCCCTCTTCCTCTCCACCGCCCAGACAGAGCGTTCACACACAGATCCTGACACATACGCTGTTCTCTCCCGCTGCCTCTCTCGCCATCTCCCTCCTTCTCTTTCTTCAGTCACACAAACACCCACATGCACTCGCTGTGAGCGGCAGTGAGCCAGCGTTTGCACCGCAGGCTTTGCACAAACCCCCTCCTACACTCCGACCCCATCCTGTTTCTACCGACTACCTCCCTTGCTTTCTGTAACACTCTGTATCTCTTCAACCCCCCCTGCCCCAGCTCAGGATAGAGCCAGAAGCCTCAACTAAAACTGTCAAAGCTGCCGTGGCACAAACCCTGTCACTGGTCTTCTTAATACAAAAAACACGCACATGCACTGCTTAAAATACATTAGACCTCCTGTTATATAAATGCGAAAACAGAAATATTTTGAAATGTTTCAAAAACCTGTTTAATAATGTGATTATGTATTACGCAAATAAGCTGAATTTCAAACTGAATTCACCTTTGTATACCCAAATTTTGTATTTGACTGTTAAATTCTTTCTTGGAAAAGTATAATTCCAATTATATTTTAGCATGTATAGAGCAATTGTAGTTCAATGTGGTTAAAGAGATTCTACACACTTGTGTATTAACCATTACAGAAACAAATGATTTTGGTAATTAACAATGCTGTTCATTTCAGGCAGCTGTGGCATAAACCTTACCCTGGGGTGGTGGTCTAACACATTAAATGTTACACATTATACATAGTCATAAGACGTGAACTATTGAGGGTAAGAGAATAAAACAAAATTGGTGAAAAAATAAAAAGAAACAGGGGACAAGCCTGGAGGATTGTGACTGCATAGAATCTGGATGGTCAGCAGTTTAGAGAGGCAGGGGGCCCCAGCTTGAGGCAGGTCCATTGTGCCCTGATCAAATATAATCACTTTAATCCCCACAATTCAACTGTTTATTATCAGGAGCAGCTACAAGCTTGGTGCATCTCAAAAAGCACCACGTCTGAATGACCGTCCGGGTCAAACTGAATCACACGCTGTGGAAACACAATCCAGAGCAGGAAGTTACGGCAGATTATCACATATCTGTTAAAAGTGATCACATTGTTTGACAGTGCTTCAGGGTACACACACGTTTCCTTCAGGGGTGATGAATGTGCACAGATTAAAGCCTCCAAATTTCTAGTAGATGTAGTTGCCATAATCACTTACAATTAAAGGTTAAATGCTAAAACTGAACATTACTTCAATCTCTTTATCGTTCCCATTATTATAACACTATATGATATAAAACTAGTATGGTAATACATTTTCTTTACGTTTGCGTGAATAGCGACTGACTAAATAAGCAGGATAAAGATGCACTATTGCTGATTGTGCATGCGTGTGTGAGGCATTTCTAATCCTCTGTGCAGGTCATAATTTGCTTTGAGCAGATGTCGCCAATTAAGTGGTGATAGTTCTGTATGTGTGTGTGTGTATGGAAGGACTAAGCTATAAAACACAACCCTGGAAATAATTCTGAATTAAATAATGAAACACAAACGTATATACCCACATGGACCCGCCTAACCAGAGGATGAAATGTCACTTCGTGAAGTCCCCATCTTTATTAGACACTGCTTCAACCACATTGGCCTAACTCTTGGCCAAGAGGAAACACTTTGTGGGTGGCTCCATCACCGCTCTCACAGAGCTGAAATAGAGATGGAATTCCTCTTCTGTTCAACAACATGTCATGTCAAGACTATCGACAGTAAAATCTCTTCAGAGATAAAGGTTGCTGAACTATACAATGTCACAAATTATAGTCTACCCTTTAGGATAAAGACAACTGCTTAAGAAATAAATGAATTAATATATTCACGTTGTGGTCAGGCAGTAATATGTAAAACTAAATAAGACTAAAAGAAATGATAAATATGTAGTTCCAAAAATTTAAATCCATAAATAGAAAAATAAAATTCAGTTAAAAAGTATCTGCTCTTTTTTGCATGGGCGTCTACAATGAGACAAACAAACTAGGTTTTCTGAAAATGTCTTTACGGACACGGAAAAGTGTGTATTCTTTTTAAATGATAGTTTCTTATTTTAAGTACAGAACCAGAGGACTGCCTCCAAAGTCATTCCCACTGCGCCAAAAGGCAGTCTGTCAGTGGATAAAACACTATCATAGGGCTGATATCATGCCCCTTATTAGACACAGAAAACAATACCTCTACCTTGGTCAGTAAGAACTGCACGTCACCTCTGCTATCCAGTGAAACATGCTGTGCTGTTAGTACTGCGTAAGCGCAAGATAAGAAAGTAAATAAATCTGGTAGATATGAACTAAGCTGATTGCAGCAATCATGGAGATTTTGTAATATGACAAAACAAACACACACTGAGACATTGAAATGAACGAATCCGACCTGATAGCAGGTCGTTCATTCAAAATGTTGGATTAGTGCAGGTCAAAGCGGCATGGCCTCTTAAGTCCTTTGTGGATTGTTTTGGGACAGCATCAGCACAATCCCATCAACATAAGCCTGCACCACCATCCCCTGACAAACTGAAACACAATCCTCTACCTCCCTTTTCATCACTGAATCTTGACATTAAGGGATTAAAACCCATAATACCATGGTAATAGGATACATAAGGCATGTGTTGAAAAAGTTGTGTTGAAAAAAGGTGGGCGATGCTGGTCGGGTATTTATTTTTTAGTGGGAAAATAAGAGGTGATGCGATTAAATATCAGCTTAAACATGAGACGGCAGGTCTGATCTGGGATCAACTGATGGAGCCATGAAAAAGCACGCAATGTGGGTCAGAGAGGGTAAAAAATTAAACTTACCTAAAGGAGGTTGCCCCATTATCAGCACATAGGAGATAAAAAGAGGAAGACATCATTAGATTCAGTTTAAAGCCACAACAACTCCTTCATTTTCCCTTTAAGATTATATGTGCATCTTTTTTTATTTTGTACAGTGAGCTGGTATGCATGCATGTGTGTTTGTGTCTCTGTGTGTGTGCACCCTGGGCTGTAGGCCACATCACCAGATTTCCATGTCTGTCTTTTAATGAGGCCTTACTGGTTAATACATCCCATCGCCTCCTACAGCAAATTATCATCTGATAATCTGGATTTAAACACACAACTACAAAACTCAGAGTGTGTGTGAGGGTGGAATGTGTGCATGTACCACGTCCAGCCCATAGGCAGACTATGAGGCAAGAGGTGGGTCTCGTCTGAATCCTCTCAAATTTCACTAAGCATCTCTCATACCATGTCCAACCAACACGTTTCACATCATGGTAACTCATGAACAGCTCATTACTGGCATTTACAACTCCAGGCTTAATTCTGCTGCCAAGGTATGAGCGACATGTAGGTCAATATGTTGTTGCCCTAAATACTGTAGATACATAAAAAAAATCTGGCAGCATATGTGGAGAACCACACACTAAGTTCTTTCTAAATATGAAATCTCCAAATCTGCAAACATGCATGTTAACACGGTGCGCTCACACTTGCCAGAAATGGAAATCAGACTCAGTCTGCGTTATTAAGCGCATTCACATCATGAATTGCTGCAGATAAGACAAAAACAGCATATAAGAAGCAGTAAAGCAATCCTGTAAAGAGCAAATTCCCAGCTGTCGTAGAGGCCAGACAGGGATTGTCATAGATGTGGTGCTATAGTGGAGAAAGGTTACCAGGGGCCTCATCAGCCATGACGGTGCCATCTATTTACTGACATAGCTTCCAAAAACAGCACACCCACTTGATTTAGACAAACATGCATGTAGCATAGATCAATTGTCATTTGATGTGTTCACCAAGGCAGTTCTACCACTTCTTTTCATGTCAACAGTCAAAGTACCATCTCAAGCTGTGGAAACTGGTTCTAGACGGTCACAACCACACTGCTACAACCAAGAGGAAGCAGCAACACAGGACAACTAGCTCACACAGACACAATGTAGTGGAGGCAGTGGAGGAGGGAAGAGCAGACAGCCTGAAACCGACATAATCATTCAAAAGTTTGACATCTTTTCCATCTGAAACTTCAGTCCACTGGAAAGCAGAATCAGTGTAAATTAACATGACAACTATGCAAAAGCACCTCACCAGACTTCACCAGACACGCGGTAAAGTCGGCATTAACGGTCTACGTGTGATCAGCAGTTAAAGCTACTTGGTTAGTGCGTTTATGACTCTCACCCACTGACTTCTGCCAGCAATGATATGTAAATGAATGCCTCGATTACTCCATTAAGCAATGCTATAATGGCTACAAGACTCGATCCGTAATAATCCAAATAATCCATAGTTGCAGCTCTTCAAGAAATCATCCACAAAATGTGTCCTAGACCACAAAGTGACTAATTCCATCAGTAGAGTGTCTAATCAGTGCGCTCAGAGATGCTCACTTACACATACTCTACGCTCCAGATACGTGTGTAATAGCGAAAATATGCTGGACTCATTGTGCAATACCCACTAGACCAGTCAGGGAGTCTATGCTACGGATTTGTTGGCAGACAACAATAAAAAGATTGAAAAGAGTGCTTGGGTTGTCTTTTAGCTGCAATTACTTTTATTCTTCTATTTCAAGTCGATTAAAGCTCATCATGACAGCCAGCTCATGTACCAGATGGCTGTCTTACACATGATTGGCTCAAGAGTCGTAACGACAGGAGGTTCGTAATCAGGAAACACTCACTGACCCGTTACCTGGCAACCAAGGCAAACACCCAACCACTTGAGCTGGAGACTGCGTCAAAATTGTAGGTTTTGGAGCCACGAGGTACAGGCACTCATTTTGGGGCTATATTTACACTGACCATGTGTCTTGTAATGGGCGCTGGCAGATGTGTGCACACAAAATCCAGATGTTATAAATATGGGAGAGGAGATGTTTCCTCTGTGTGGTGTGCATACCTACTGTGTGTGTGTGTGTGTGTGTGTGTGTGTGTGTGTGTGTGTGTGTGTGTGTGTGTGTGTGTGTTAAACTGGAATAGTTTAATGTTGACCTGTCTCTGACACTGTCTCTGGCCTAGAACATGCTATATTAAAATACGCACACAGCAAGTCACAGCATCAAACTAAAAATGAACGTACTCATCGGGGAAAAAAAACCCCAACAAAACACTCAACTACTTCGCAGACTCCGTTTCTATTCTAGCTGCAGTTAAAGGTCATTTGTCCAGCCAGTGTTCCATGGTCTCTCTGAATCCGAGTTCTAGGTAAGATCTGATCAATGCAAACACAAATGAACAATTACTGTCTGTAAAAACGGATCCAGATCAGATGGATCCATTTCCTGACAAATCAATGTGAAAATCAAACTATTAAATTGACTATGATCACCGATAAAATCTTTTGAAGAAACCATGTTGTACAGAGATGCAAAATAGCATGCGGGGGAAAAGCAGAAAAAATCCCAATGCAGCAGGATGATCCTCTTATGTAAGTCTGATCTAATTGAGTAAAACATTGGCTGTCATATATTTGGTTCAACCGACACTTTGTACACGCACAAGCACAGGGAGCATTCATGAAAGTCATCCACCTAATGGAGAACTAGCATATTGAATCGATTAATTGATTGAATGAATTAATTGATTGGATGATGTGACTTAGCTTCGGAATTAACAGTGGACATCCAAAGGGAGGCCAATTTCATCTTTGTTTGGAACCTCTGCACTTTGACTTTGACAAAAATGTCAGGACCTCAAAATATTCCAGCCATGTGCAGCCTCAAGCTGTTTTAGGAAGGGGCAAGTTCTGAGGTGACGAGGAAGGATTGAGATATGCAATGACAACAGCAACGCCTCTGGGACTGGTGGTGAGCCAGCACCACCAGTCAACACTGAAATACACTTTCATCGTCCGTCTTTTATCCTTCATTTAAGTTTCCACTACAAACGACAGAGTTGTCTGCAGCAGTCTAAAAGAGGTGACTTGCTAACTTTTAGTTGCTAACTTTTAGGAGTGACATGGAAAGCTAATAAGACTCAAATGGGAATCAAAACAGGATTTGAAAAAGGCTAATCAACAACAGCAACTAGTCTGATTTTATTTGTTTAGCACCAGTTCACAACAAGTTATTTCATGATGCTTAACAAACGAACTATTTTAACGACATTCACATGAGCAGCTCTTAGTGGCATAGGCGAGGAAAAACTGTATTATACAGTCTCAGACACCTTGGGCAGAGCCAAGGCTACATGTGGGAGGCCTTCTGCCTCGACCAGTTAAAGTGAAACAAAGAGAGCAACAGGTAGAGAAACATGACTCCGAGCTTGAATAAATTGTCCGCACACATCGTGTCAACCTCCCAATCCGTGACGCATCTGGGTATTCAAATGAAATGTGGCTGTCAGGCTAGCTCACGCCATATTTGCCAATGCCAATTAAGCTCTAACAAAAGTGTCGCAGTCGCTGGGTCAGCGTTTATGAACCAACTTGTGTCGTTGGTGTGTCTTTCCATCCTCAGGTAAAGGTTGGGCTACAGTTACAGCCATTGTCCTTGTGCTCTTATTGATACCACACTCTGAAACCCATAAATACGTAATGAGCTTAATTAGGAAACATAATAGGTCTGACGTATTGAGAGAATAGTAAATGTGTCCTATCTTTGGCCAGCCAAGGTCCCAAGTCAGTCCAGAAGTCATTTCAGTAAAAATATGATATGTGCAGTAAAAACATTTGTATTGATTTAAGAAAGACACAGGTAAAAATAATTGTTAGAAACAGTGTATTAAACTCTATTATACTTGATGTGAAGAAATAAAATAGCATGGAATGATGCAACCGACCATTCAAAATTGAATGTTCAATGTATTAAAAAAACATCACAACACAGTGTTAACATTCATCTGAAGTTGTGCAAGCCTCCACATGCACGCCCTGCATGCACATCACCACCAGCCTGTGACATCATCAGGCCAGTGACATCCCCTGCTTCCAGCCCAAAGCGTCATTGTTTGGATATCCCAGACAAAGTGCCTTTGACCCCACTGACCGTGAACACCTCCCACACACTTCCTATTGCAACAAGGAAGTGCCATGATGTGGAGAACAAGGGTCTAAAAACGACAGTGACCCACTTTTTGCTTTGCTTGTGCATGTAAACAAGTCATTCATTGGCTTCCTGCAGAACAACAATCCATTCAAATGAGCTCCACAGCACAGTTACATGTGTGCCTGTGTGCTGAGATGCTGTCAAACAAAACGCTGATACACGTTAGGGCTGCACGAGGAATCTCATCGTTCTCAGCGTTATCACGATGAAAGAACGTCCGATAAACTGAAGTAGTAAAAAAGGGTTTAAATAACAATAAGTACGGGTGTGATGTGGCGTCTCCGTCATTGACTGCGCACAAACACGCACGCTGACTACTCTGCGATATTGCTGCTTATGGACGACACATGCGCACACTCTTTCTCTCACTGACAGCGTGCACAATTTTTTACATTTGTGAATATTTGACGTGTCACAACATCAAATAAACTGTTCAATGTCAGTAATTGAAAAAATGTTTTGTGTCTACGATGGCCGTGTTCTTTTTATTAGTAATAATAGATGTACCGTTATCGTTCGTATATCACGTTTTTCGCAGTTTTTTTGCCTATTGTGCAGTACTATTACACATTAATGATGTGTGTTCTATGCGGGGGTATCTACTGTTTAACTCTTGCATTCATTAACTGGGGCAGCCCCCTGTTACTTGTTTCCTCATTCTTCCTCTCACCTATCTTGTGCTGAGGTTGGTACACCCAGTTGTCCTCGTCCTCCTCCTCGTCTCCATTGGCAGTGTGAAGGTGAGACTGCGAATGTGAGAAGGCGTGGCGGTTGTGGACAGCGTGGAGCTCGTTCTGGCTGTGAAAGATGTGTCTGCTCTGGCGAGAGAGATTGGACACGCTGAGCCAGCTGAGAGCCCGCGACAATCCCGCTGTTTTTTCCTTGCGAAAGGAAGCGGACCTCTTTTCTCTTCTCATACTCGAGTAAGTCCAGGTCAGGATCGAGGATGAAAATGTTTGTTCGTCAGAAATAATGAATCCAAACTATTTTGCTGCCATTTTGAGTACTAAATTAGTTCTAGAGCAGTTCAGCCATAGTCCAGTCTGCCTTTCATCAGCTTGCACAGTTCACGACTCAACTTCCAGCCTCCTTATTTCCTCTGTGTCAAAAACTTGAAACCCAGAGTGAATCATCTCCTTCCTTTGTACCTAAAAACTCTGGATTCCTGATTTGGGTGATTCTCAAAGCCAAAGGAATCATTACACAATCCGACAATCTGGAAATGCACCGAACCTCACAACAAGTCATAAGTTGTTTTTAACGACCGTGTGTGCCCTTGACTGCTGTTATCTGAGGTTGATAGCTTACACCAGCCGACAAGAACATCTCAGCGCTAGGCTAAACCACGAGGTTTCTATTTTTCGGCATCCCAGGCCCATCAAGATAATTGTGTAATAGGCACAAAGAGACAGGAGTGGGGAATCCCGACTCGGCTGCATGCGTGTTGCCAGGTGACCAAGATGATGCCGCATCTTAACGTTCCCCAAGAAATAAAACTCCAGTCAACACCTTCCCTTCTCTTCTTCTTTTACACTTGTCTGATGCAGTGCAGCAGTTTTGATCCCAGCTTGTGCAGAGGTTGTCACTTGGGCCAGAAAAAGAAGCATGCCAGGTGTACTGATGGTGTGAAAAAAAGGTATCCAGTTTCTGACAGCTGGATACATCTGGATCTCCTATCAGCTGATTAGCACCAATGAAAAGGCAAAAATCAACAGGAACCGCTGATGAAGAAATTGCTGGTGATGAGTCCTTGATCTGTTGAGCTGGTCAGTCCTCTGGTGTTTAAGTATGTGACGAGGAGAAGTGTGTTGTGAGCGTAGGGTTAGGATTACACCCAACCCTAGCAGCCACGGTGCTGAAATATGAGTCAGTCCGTCCCTTCTTCCTTCCTTCCCTCCCACTCTCTTTCTGTTTTCTGTGATCCCTGGTCTCTGCCCCTCCCTTCCATCCATTTGCCGGCATGGCAACCACTCCCCTCTCCCTTCTTTGCTCCTTTCCGTCCTCCGTAACACCTTTTCCTCAATGTTTACTTCCCTTCTCTAGTCCCCCAGGTGCCTCCTCTAACGTTTAGTCCAATTCCTCTCAGCCAGGCCTTCTTATCCAAAGTGTCATTGAATTAGCAAATAACTGCTGACTCTAAGAACATACAGCGGGTCTGCAAGGACAGGCTGTATTCTCTTTAGACAGCCAAGAGAAACAACTGTTTGGATTAGAGCGCAAAATGTTTGCTACACTAGCGTGTACCTAGCATCTTGCCTGATGTGCCAGAAAGATTGAAAACAACACAGTTACATCTGATGATGCACGGCTTAACAACAGCTTTAAAGACTTCACTGTACTGTACAGTGCAATCCAAATACACACTATACACAGTATACATGAGTCAAAAAGCTCTGAAGTGAAAAAGCTCTGAAAAAGTTTTGGAGAAATATGAAAATTAACGTTGCATAAAATGTAACACATACTTACATACTGCGCCCCAATGTTAAAATAACAGACAAAGAGGTCCTGGGGGACAGAAACAGGCTTTACTAGCGTGCTACAAGTAGGTTAGGGAGGGGTTTTCCCACCCAAGTGTAACCGCAGAGGGAGTGTGTGACCACCGAGGTGCGACAATAAACCAGCACAGTGTGTGTCGTGCATGTGTTGCACAGAACATAAAAACACAAGCCATGGTCATTTCCGTGTTTTCAGTGGTTTATTTATTTATCCTGAAGGAATGGGGTTCAGTCTAGACACTGACTTGAATTTGTGACACCTAACTGTAGATCTCCTTCTGTGGCTCCATTACACCACTGAAAGTTGATCCTAAATTTTTGGCCAGGATGTGTAGTAAAGTGAGACATACACCCCCACCGCTCTGTCAGCTCCCCGACCTCATTTAATTTTTCCCTTTTCAGAGTAAACCTACCATCTCAGCATGTGCCGGTGCACAAAGGGACACCTGCCAACTACTGATGTCCCAGGTTGATGTGTACAAACACACAATCAAACAGGCCCCCACACACACTGTATATATTTCTAAGACCTCTGTCCACCCTGATGACACATAAAAGCCAAGTCCTTCAATAATTCACTAGCATTACTCTCTCCTGTGCAAGGATGAAGGGAGCAGTTGTTCACGGTCGCGGTCAGAATGAACTAAGGATAGACAAAATGACAGTTCTTCTTGAACAACACAGTGAAGAAGGTTGATTGGATTTGACACCAAAACGTTTCTAACCTGCTTCAAATTTATACCAACTGACGCCTACAATAAAACCAGATCCCGATTAGTTGGCATTGATTTCCTCTTTTCCGGAAGAAAAGCTGTTTTAGCATAATGACCCTGAAGGGAATTGAAAGCCAAAGGTCAGCATCCTGATTCCAGCTCTGACTCATATGAATCCTTGTTTCCCTTTACGTATAAGTGCAAACAGAGGAGTGACAGCTGTGATGATCGTCAATATGTTCAAACAGATTCGATTTGGCTTTTAGGAACCATAGGAACAATCAATGGCAGAACTCATATGGCAGTTAACTTTCATCAGTGTCCTGCTTATGCTTGAGATTGTGTGTGTGTGTGTGTGTGTGTGTGTGTGTGTGTGTATATGCTCATATATATGTGTGTGTGCGTGTGTGTGTTTGTTTATTCATTTATTTTACACCCTAGCAGGTTTTAAGCATCTCAAGGAATCAAGGACATGTGTGTTTGTGTTCAGTGTCACGGTGTCACATTGTTACAAAACTACTATTGTATCATCACAAGCATGTTGGAAAAACACAGAAACATGCTGGCGCTGAAACATACTTGACAGGTAACTTAGTTAATCGTGCATGTGTGTGTGTTTGTGTGTGAGAGAGAGGTCACACGTGATAAGAAATGAGAGGCAAGAAAGCAAAGCAAGCAAAAGACCAGACTGGATGTGAGCTCCTGGCTCACTTAGGGATAAATTACATGAGATAAGATGAAAGGTTATCGATATGACACAGCCGACTGGCAAATCCTGTCACTGAAGTCAAACTGAAAGATAATTAGAACATGCATTTTGAATACATGATCCTGCATCACAACTCTTTTATGGTGATAGGTAGATATGTGACGTGCAGTCACCATTTTGCGTGACAAAGACAGCATGTGTGCAGACCTGGTTGCCAAGTAACCCAATCAGACACCAGACAGTGACAAACACAGAGCGGACACTGGCGGTAAATATGGGAGATAACCTGCCGACGTGGCTGTAACACACGCAAACACACAACGTACCAATTAGTGGCTCTTCCACTCCACCACTCTTTCACACAAAAGCGGAGATTCTCTAGTTTTAAAAGTGTAATGCATTCGGTTAAAGACAGGGATTGAGCTCCACCACAGTGGAAGGTGTTCATTACTGCATCCTGCATTTACTCTGACGGATATACCGGTGTGAATTTTATTGTTTTGGACACATTTGTCACAAATGGAGAAGTCTTTAACACCAGTCTGGAACAATCTGATTTTCCTTGTTATGTCGTACTTTAATAAACATTAATGTTTGGTTAGAGTTTGTGCTGGTGCACCTGATCTATACAAAATAACTTGTGAACATTCACAAACTATATAAACTTACTAACTGAACACCAATAAATAAAATAATTAACACTAAAAATAATTGATCATCAAGCTCTTATTATGTCCAACTTAAATTTGTTCTCTCCCATAAAAATGTTCACACAAACTGTGTGTGTATGTCAGTTACTGATGCCATGTCATCTCAAAATATCAAGTGGATAATGTCATTATCAAAACAAACATTTTAAAGGTGACTTTAACTGACTTACACTGATGGAAACGATCTGCCTTTCTGTGCTGTATGTGCCCTATTCTTATTGTGTTGAAACCAAAGACTGTTGCATCTGCTGTCACTCATCTCCTGACCTCTATTTGACCTGTAGCTCTATGAACTTTGAACCCTCACCTCTCTTTCAAACTGAGAGATTAGCCTTCACCTCGCCTGGACCCATTTCAGGCCCTTTATTTTTGTTTTTGTTGTTTCTACATCCACTACATCTCCTTCTTGAGACACTGAAACTGAAACTTACAATCTCACCTGAATTTCTCAGCCGAGTACGAGTCATGTTCAATGACCAACACTACATCTTTACTGTCCCATAACTGAGGTTAATGGTGATCCAAAAGCAGTCACAACCCTACGACATACTCTCTGGAGACAAGTGATGTCATCATGACAAAAATCATGTAAACACACAGGGAAGGTGTACCAACAAAGCAATTAAAAAAAAACATTTAAATACAGCAAGATTAAAGGAACAGGGACAATGAACTGAGATAATAGATGAGATGAGGAAAATATAAAGTCACTATGAAATGTCAAATGTCAAGCACCATCAGTCCTGCAGTGGGCGGGACAGATAAGTTCCAGCAGCAACAGTATGTACATATGAAATCACTTGAGATCAGAAACATTCAGGCATTCAACAATCTGCTTCAACAAAGAACAGATTCTACATTAGATGGAAACTCTGTTCTTAAAACACTTGTCAAATTCTTATTTTCTAGTTGAATTGTAATGATTCTGCGGCACCACAAGTGGGTGCCAGCACCCTTGAAAGTCAGACTGCTTGCGCGTGGTCTGAAAATCTGTGAGTGTGTGTGTGTGAGAGAGAGAGAGAGGTAGAGAGAAAGAGTGTGTGTGTGTGTGTGTGCGTCAGTTCCACATTGTACTATCAGATTTAAGTAAATAAACAACATTATCTCCTGACCTAAGGGGAATACAGAATAACTGTGTGGTTCTGTGTGTTGTGGTTAATGTGTGAGTGCACAGATGGCTATCTGCTCCAGAGACAGCGAAACAATTTGAAACATTTAAGGTCAATAATAAGCCCCCGTGGAACGGCCACTTTGAAGACAAACACACTAGACAGGAACTGAGCGAGCCAAAACCTCTGGAGTCAACTCCTGTCCATTCACCCTGGTGAAGACAAATCCCCTCATTCCTTTGGCCACGTGCTCCATTATCCCAGCATCTATTATTGCAGCAGAGAGCATTTTGTGTGTGTGTGTGTGTGTGTGTGTGTGTGTGTGTGTGTGTGTGTGTGTGTGTGTCACTTAATTCTATTATTCTCTGTTAAAAGCTGCTGGCTTAACTGGGAGAAAATTTCTCAGGCTTCACTCATGTGTACACACTTAAGAATGTGTGTGTGTGTGTGTGTGTGTGTGTGTGTGTGTGTGTGTGTGTGTGTGTGTGTGTGTGTGTGTGTAGAAGAGACA
>CAAKHB010001976.1:0-19772 GCA_901007665.1 Aeoliscus strigatus | reverse complement strand
TGTGTGAGTGCAGTTTACTCAAAGCAGGTATTGACCCCTTGATCTCTTACGCCCGAACCACAACAGCAGCTGACTCCAAGCTTAAGTGCAGCTCTGTGTTTGAGTTAAGTGTGTGTGAATTTAATTCCTGCAAGGAAACACAGATTGCATGTGTGTAACTGATTCACCTCTATGAAACAGTGCACAGTGAGAACTCTGTTGTGTGTGTTTGACTAAAGACAGACGTAGAGAAGGTGCAGCACAACAAGAATAAAAGTTTAAGAAAGGAGTGGCACTATAGCTTACAAAACAAATGAACATCAGTAATCTGAGCAGGACACACACACACACACACACACCCAGGAGGCTTGCGTCCAGTGGTTAAAAGAGAAAAAGGGTGCGGTTGACTCTGCATTCCTGATCAGTCATGCCTGAGTGCAGGAGCTGGTCTAGCAGACCTGAGACCAGATGTGGTTCACACACACTGAACATTGCAAGCAGACTGAAAAAAATTATACACAGATGGTACAAAAAAAAATTACTGTAGATGATGAAACTTGTAAAAATAAATACAACTTCTCTTCAGTTTCTCTGATATAAATACACTAACAAATTAGATGTCAATTATATCTGATGTTAAATTGTTTGAGAGTCTAATGTGGCAGTGTCCATTGATGTATTCATTCAGGGAACTGACGAGCATGTTTGTCATTGTGACACTGGTTAAACTCTTGTGTAATTCTACCATGTGGTTGAACGTGTTTTTGAAAATCCCAAAGGCAAGAGAGTGCATTTGGCAGAGCGAGCCCACATGACACGTGTGTGTGTGTGTGTGTGTGTGTGTGTGTGTGTTGTCAAGCCTGACTGGTGACAGCCGCTTGACAAACAGCTGTTTGAGGAGAAGCACCCGTCAGGACAGAAGAATGTACAGTTTCTCTAAACCTGCACAAACATGAATACAAACTTGACTGCGCAAGTGTTGATGCAGATATTAATGTATGTGTGCGCATGTAGGGGAGGTATGTGGATATACACACACACTCTGTGGACCTTCATGTGATTCTGTTTTACAGGAGAGAATGGAATGTGTATCATCTGTACAAATATACTGTTCCTAGATGCTGAGGTGATGTCTGTGAAGACAGTGAACGTCATGCTGGCAAAACACAGGTGTGTGTTTTTAAACAGTGGCCTTCTGCAGGCTTCTACAGGAGGCAGCGCTGACAAAATATTTCATGTTTATTTATATATGAGACTGTTGTTCTTTAACACATTAAACACAGATGAAACAAGCACTGTGACCAACACTCCATTAATATTAATAAAAAAAACAAGACCACTGCAAACTGATGAAAACGGCAGAGGTAACTACCTGTTTCATTTTTAAACAGAGTATATACCAGCGATGAAAAAATAAAAATGTGTTCTACTCCATTTCAAGTATTAGTGAAATCCTCCTTGGACCAGAAAGACCAAAAACAGCAGTTTTTGAGTGAAGTTGTGTACAGACATACAAACAAGCACAGACTCCGTGGAGTCTATCAAAGGTATCAGAGCTTCCACTTATTGAGATTCGCAGCCACTTCAGCACGTAAAACCAGCATTTGTTATCTATTCTCTGAGGGAATTCATCAGGCCACAATGTTTTCTCGCTTAAGGCGAGACTGAGTCCAGTGTCTCTGAATTGTGTAACACCATAAAAACAAAAGTATTTTAAACTATTTTTAAAAAATTATTTTCTGTACGACCTGTAATCCAGCAGGGAAATGTTTCTATTTTGAATCTGAGCTCCCAAGAGTCAAACTAACAGTGTCCTTGAGCAACAAGACACTGAATCCCAAAATGCTCCTCATGCTGCTGGCGTCTCAGGGGAGAGATTGCAGGAATCTAAGAAATGGGCTTTTGGACAGTCAGACAGAAGGCAACATTCAGTTCATGGACTGACAGCCAGTTTGGCAACACACCAGGAGCCCGAGCCTGGCAACACCCCCACGGAATCCCACTGGGGTGTGTTTACTACAGGTGCTGCTGTCAACATGTGAAGCCTTTTTATTTGTCAGACCAGGAGTGTGAGGGAGGAACCATGTCCGACAAAAAAAGACAAGCACGCATAGAGGTGTGAGTGTTATGTGCCATGTGTTTACATATATAAGGCATTTTAACAAGCACATGTGGAGCGCCGTGAGAGGAAAGCACTTATAAAAAAGCCAGGATGTATGAATTAACAGTAGCAGTGGTCTTGAAGCACAGCTTGCCTGTAACGTGTGTGTGGCCCTCAGCCATTGATCCGGTGTGTTTGTGTGTTTCTGCAGCTCTGACTGAATGAGGACAGAACCGTAGAAAACGACTGTGTTTTTGAAAGGAAGAGAGAGAAATAGAGTGAGACAAAGAGAGAAAGACGGCGAGGGAGCGAAACTGAGAGAATTATGCTGATTAAGCAGACGGCAGGCACGACCGTTACCCTGACAATAGGGGCTGACTTTGGGTCTGGCGTTTTGCCCTCTACAGCTGGGAGCTGTCTGACACACACACACACACACACACACACACACACACACACACACACACACACACGCAGGAGCATTCGTTCTAAGCTCATCCCTTTTTATCCAGGCTCATCAGCTACATCAACCCCACAGAAACCCTCTTTACTGTAGATGCTGGACTGAGACCAGCTTTGATTCAAGAACACACACACACACACACACACACACACACACACACACACACACACACACACACACACATTGTTGATCACTTTCCAAATCACTTTTCTTACTCTTGATCCAAGAACAGAGAGCAAACCTGGATTCAGTGTCCAGATCAGCAGAAGAAGCTCTGACTCCAGTTGTGACACACTGTGGTTTTCTAGTTACATTACACACACACTTTCAGGGAGCAGCATTCACACACTCTGTCACACCATAGATTAATTCATGATACAGGCGACATGTTAAAGGGGTAGTATGATCATCCATTTCACACCACCGGACTGCTAGAATGCGCTCCAGAAGCAGAGCTCCCCAGTGAAAATCCTCCCACAAGCTGTCAGAAGTTTGAGTTTGAGTTCCATCTGGCCACCCTCCATCTCCTTTTCTGCCTGCTCCCCATCTGTCTCTCTCCATTTCTCCATATTTTTATCACTGCTCTCTCTTTCTCTCCCTTAAAACTTGCATTTCTTTCTTTGTTTGTGCGTCTCAAATCACCATTTCAAAATTCCTCTTTTCCTTGGCCCTGCTCCTCCTCATCTTGACCGTCTCTCCTCTCAGTCCTCAAACACAGCCTTCCTTTGTGTCCGTGCCTTGAGGGGGTGGAACACAAACTCTCAGCCCACCTTGGACTTCAAGCCAAAGGCCACTGGTCGCGGCCACCCACCCACAGCACACACACAGTTGGGACTTTCCCTCTCAGTTTGTGTGTGTCCGCAGACTGCATACAGTCTGCCTGATGTCGCTGTACAAGCATCCGTGTGTGTGTGTGTGTGTGTGCATTCGTTAATTTGTCTTTACACGTTTCATGCAGAAGAATGTGCATTCATATTAAATCTGTAACTTGACCAGCCCCTCACACAGAAGCACAACAAAAGACAACATGTCATTAAATATGCGTAGAGCAGCTCACCCTCTGGTGCTCAACCGTCACACACAGGTGTTCAGTTGCTGGCCAAACAAAAAAATGAAGCCTTGTATCCCCATTACCTTCCTCCTCCTCAGGGCCTCTACTTCCATATCAGCTTATGTGTCTGAGAATGCTTGGAGAGAAAACCACGACAGCTCTGCTGCTGTGTGATTTGGTTTATTTGTGAAACTTCATGCTGGATGCTTTACAATGGTTTTCCCCAAATGTGCAGCACATTTGAGTTTCAACAACTGCAGGTTAGTGTGTGCAGTCCTGTTCCTTGGTTTGATTTAAAATAAACACATAACCCACCAAAAGCCATGAAAGAGACACCCTATATACACCATCAGCATGGAAATCACTGACACTGAAATGACTTAACAAACCTCATTTCAAATACTGTAATTAGTTACTGCTTCCTTTGTAACTGATGTGTTTTGATTTACAGAGGAGAATCCACTGAGGACGTAATAAATAATATAATAAATATAATATAAATAAAGAAATAAAATATAATACAACTGAACTAAAATGCTGTGTGATTCAGGAATGTCAAGACTTCACTAATCAAATGAAAAATCCACCAGCATAAGGTTACAGTTCAGGCTCTGTGAAAGCCAGGGGAAAACCCTTTAGTATTAAGCCCTGGTGGCATGTGACACACTGGCCTGCCAAAATCAACTGCAAGATAAACTGCCAGTCCAGCAGAAGAAGGAAGCGCACACAAATCTAAATCATTCAAAGCTGTGCATAGAAAAAGAAAAACGTATGTTTTGAACTACTTTTGTGTTATAGCATCTGGTAGTCTCCAATGTCTCCAGACCCGGCAAGAACTCAAACCACAGTCTCACACTAGAAGGATGACGGTTTTGTCAACAGTGTAATTATAGTACTTTTGTCTGAGGGTGACACGCTCTGTTCCCATTCACGGGTGGTGGGTGACACTGAGCTATGCATGCAAGTACACGAGAGGATATCCACCGACTGATATGACAAAGATGCTGAAGTGTAAAAATGGCCAAAGGTATGTAAAGAACGGAATGATGTGTGGTAAGGATCAACTTGGACTGTAAATAGAGTACACTGTAGTGATGGTCATGTGGTCTTTTAGGAACTGAAACTTTCCTAGAGATGATGACTGGATATGCTTCCCGTTTAGTATCTACACACAAAGCATTATCGTATTTAAAATCAGCTTACAACATGATGTTACCTGCTTTCATGAACCAACAATATTTAAATCATCATCCAATGACAGTATTTTAATGTGCTTAGACAAATGTTGGTTGTGGCCGGTTTTGGTGTGTGTGTGTGTGTGTGTGTGTGTGTGTGTGTGTGTGTGTGTGTGTGTGTGTGTGTGTGTGTGGTGACTAGCTAAGCTGCTAAAACAAGATCTGTGTGTATGTTTTATTTTATATTACTGAAAGAGAAGGGGGGTGTGGTGGGTTGGGTGATGGCAGAGACTTCATCTCGTTCTTGCCCAAAGGCTCACTTAATGAGATGAGAGCGCTAATAAAGTGTACAGACACTGATGAATGGAGCCGACATGCACACACACTTAACCTCATTTCTAAAGGTTGTCAGTCTGTGAAAGCCTCTAAGATACACACAGACACACAAGTACTGTCAGGCCGTCACACGCCTTCTGGCCCAGTCACATACGTCAAGGTTTTCATTTCCATTTTTCTAGTTAAATAAAGAAAACAGCTCATACATATCTGAGGGTCTATATGGTTGCTGGGACTGGTCGGACCAGTCAGCTGTTTGTACTGGCTCTTTGCAAGAGAAGAAGAGAGGGAACAGTGTGACGAGAGGTGGTAGGGTCATCGGGGTGATGAGCCTCTGTGGGTGGGTAGCAAAGACTGATGCAGAGAAAGAGAGAGGAAAACACAACGGCGCCTGTGGGCTCTATGTGGTAGAGCGTTGACAAAACACTGCAGTTAATGATCCAGACACTATTTCACTTTCCGTTCCCACGTTAAGAGGGTTAGGTACAGTACCTAAAGGTAGAGATGAAAAACGTCGAGAACAAGTGAACTCTCCAAAATAATCTCCCAAATCTCTTAACATGACGAGAAAACGCTGCTGTGTTGTAACTCGGTAGTTAGCTGTGTCAAATAAAAGCACTTACCTGTTGATGTGGACAGGTAGGGTGGTGAAGGAGTTAGACATAGACAAACCCCAGAGAAAAACATGCAGAGAGAAGATGAGAGCAAGATTCAAAACAATGAAATATTCAGGGTGTAACAGTTACGATGCAGACAACGTATTTATTGATAACTGTGTTTAGTTAAGTTTACATTTTAATTTTCATTTAACTGCCTGGAACATTTCAGCAATAAAAGTGTCATATCAACATACATACAACAAACATATCAAAATATCTTACACTAAACACTGTTCTTTCCCATGACAAGGAAAATTCATGAGAGGCAAACTACAGCAGTTCATAACCATGCAATGGGTATTTGTATTAGAACGGTTTAAAGCCTAACTCTGTCAATAGAACATCTGATGTGATCAGTACTTAGTGGGTGGACGTACTGTGGAATTTTTGTGTTTTGTTTTGTTGTTTATGGCGATTATTGATTCCAATACCAGCACATGGTTTTATGTCATTTCACATCAGCCTTGGGGAATGCATTGCCATGTTCACATTCTGACACTGTTAATTTCAATTGCAGCACGTTGTTTGGTTTTCACAATTAATCATTAAAATTGCTCATTTCATCTTCACTCCAGCTCTGTTGTTACTAAATAAAACTAACAGCTCTTATATGTGATAGGAGCAAAAGTGTTGTTTCATTTTCATCATCTGTCTCAGTAATCAAGTATACCCTGCTATATCGAGTTAACCAGACAGTAATAAAACTTAAAGCTGTTAATATCTGAGTATACTGTTAGGGTACAACTACAACGGTGGGCCATACTTCACAGAGAAAAGGAGCTGCAGAGATATCTATCTATGAGGTGTTTGAAACCACATGGAAAATGAAAGCATGGATTACAAGAAAACCAGGAGGGGGGTCACATGTGAAAGGACTGAGGAGAAATGCGTTGATGAAGACGACTGCAGACCTGCAATATCACACCTTAAATGTAGTTTGGTTTCGTGGGGGGCTCTGTGTTTTTTAGAAAAAAAAAAAAAAATCCAATACATTGTTTCAGCAAACCCAACAGCCTTGCTAAGAAATTAAATCAAAGACTATCTGCAGAAATCACAATGTTGCACACAAAGTTACCTAAAAGATTTAAAGTACTTTATTGGATAGGTTGTGCCTGTATTTAGGATTTTTCCTAAAATTAAAGATATATTCCTTCCCAGCAGATGGAAAAATGCCTGTCTTGTTTTTCTGAGAATGTGTTTGTGAAAACAATAACACAACTTCAATGGTTCAAATGATGGCTAGTCAATAGCTCAAGTAGGTTACAAATCAGGCACTTTTCATGTGTAAGCAACATCTTCAACAAACACACACAGCCTTCACCCAGTTGATTTTCAAGTTTCTGTTTTTCAAGTTTTCAGTTTCTGATTTGCAGCCATATTTTTTGGCAAGTGTTCGTATGAGCTGGGATATATATTCACCGTTAAGACTTTGGGGTCACCCAACCAATTTCCAATATAATTAATTGTTCAAATATATTTTAACAGCAGTGTAATTTCACCAAAAACACACAAGGATACACATATAAACACTCTACCTGCATAAGGGTCATTCCTTTGCTTCCGGATCCAAATCTTAATCCTTTTAAAAGGCATAGCTCTCTATATGATGGCTGTCAACATGGTACGTGGTTTGGCGCTAACACATTGCCAAACACACCATGGAAGTCTTAACATCGTATTTCACACTGACACACACAGCTACTCACAATCACACTTGGCAACTCTGTGTTGCCCCGCTGCACGTGTACAAAGCCCACACACACGGCTCGCCAGTGGCTAGCCAATCAAAAACCTGTCAAAAAGAAAGGGGGTGTGTGAAGTAGGGGTGCTGCATTCAAAGGAGCTCCTAACTGATGACACCCCCCCGTCCAACATCTAGGTTGCTACGGTGATACATCTGCTATCTGCCAGTGGCTGTTGTTGCCTTGGCAATGTTGCATGGCCTCTAACTCTCCTAACAGATCCTCAAGACCTTTTCAGTTATCAAGCTAGGGGTCAGCGACACATATAGAGGCGAGCGTGCACTCACTCACATTTTGAAACAGGTTCTTTGTAGTGCTAAGCTGCTGAGCAATCATGACTGAAGAATGGTCAGGTTTAATTTAAAGTGGGTCAAAGGAACTGGCCAAACCAGGAGTCTCATTTCCAGAGATGAATAAGAAATCATGTTATAAGCACATATTACAGTTTGAATTCATCCCAAAGCAAACACCCCAATGCAAATTCTTCACCTACTTCTCACTTCACTCTTGTCCCTCTACTCGAAGCCTCCCATCATCTTAAAAGTGCTTCACAGAGATTCCTGCCCATTCTTAATTTCTCCATTCTTTCCCCTTCCCTCTCAAAATATGACGTCCATCTTGCACATTTCTTTATAAGTTCATCATTGAAAAAAGAAAAATGTTTAAATTCAAAGAAAGGGCTGATTATCTGTTTGATAAGCAACAACAGTGATACTTTTTTTTTGCTTTAATCAGAACATTACAACATCAGGAAACCTTTCGACATACCTTTTCCACAGGCCATGACTACTTTTCTACTTTTTCCAATCCTGCAGTAAACCATGTTAATGTGCCACTTCCTGCGACTGATGACACTATTGGACAATGCAACAGTTGTGGGAAACAACTTGTAGGAGATGTTTGGATGAGACTGTGATGTAATCCAAGCTTTTTCCTCTGAGTTGACAGTCAAAGGTCTAGGGTGCACCAAGGCAGACGACAGGGACAGGAAATGGAACAGGACGCATTTGACAGTGCCATCACCCACAGGATGCTGGGAAATGCATCTGTGATGAAGGCCTAGCTTATGACAAACAGTCAGATGTGAGGTCAGGAAGACGACTTCAATGTTAAAGACTGAACAGAGACATATACCTCTATCTGCAATGCTATATATGTTGGAAGTCTTACTTTTCAGGGTGAACAACAGTCAAATTCTAGTTGGTTGAGGTAACAGTGGCTCCAGAGTTCACAAACAAACCATTTCCACAGAGATAGGATTTCCTTCTTTTCATTTCTCATGCATTTCCTTTCCTCCTTCCCCTCTCTTGTTTCCTGTGTCTCTTCATTTACCACAACACAGTTCTTAGAGATACTAAACAAACAGATAGCCGTTATAATACAATGAGAAGGAACCTTGTGAGGCAGAGCAGAAATCTTTGGCAACTTAAAACATCAAAATGTGTGCGTGTGTGTGTGCGCGCGCGCGTGTGCGCGTGTGTGCCTGCATCTGAAATGTTTTTGAGCAACCACACAAAGAAGTATTACAACTGACAACCTTCAGCCAGAGTGTGTGATGAAGATTCATTTGTCTGCATTGGGAGTTACACACACACACACACACACACACACACACACACACACACACACACACACACACACACACAGCTGATATGCACCAGTGATGATATTTTGTCATCACTGGTGCACATTTAGGAAATGTACATTTAGGAAGACAGGTTTATTTTTGAAAAACAAATACAAGTAAATGTGGGGGTTTCTACATCACAGGACAGCATGTGTGTCTGTCAGTGTGTACGTGCGTGCATCTGGACAACATCGAGGACAGCAGAGAAAGTCACCAAGTGAGCTATCGTCTATCAGTAAATGTCAGCAGCACAACAGGACACAATGGACAGACATTTAACAGTCTGCTTTGTCTCTCACATCAGCTCTTGTAAAATGCCAAGTCTCGGAAATACGGTGTCACATCAGAACTGCCGAATAATGAGGATCAGGTTTTTCTGTAGGCTGTGTCACTTCCTGTTAAAAAGAGGCTGTTCCCTCAAATCTCAGCATTTGCAGCCAGTCCCTTGTGCCTTGTCTTAAGATGCCTTTCTGCCAGGCATCAGTTCATTTCATCATTCTTCTTCTTCTGCTCCCTATATTTATGATACACTTGGCTCAAGCTAAGCTGTCATATAGGAGTGGAAAAGTCTCTGTTCTGTGCTATAAAACCATCAATCATACACAATGTCACAATGTCAACGTTGACACCAGTGTGATTAAATACAGTAATAACCTTCCAAACACATTACAACTGATAAGGAGTATAAATGTGTCCTATTTTGAACTGAGCTCTTTCACTATCATCACTATCTGAAGAATTATCTGAGTTAATTTGTCTCTTACAAATTACATCATTCTTGAGCAGAAATGTAAACCACATAAAATCAAGTAGGTACCTTTATGAGCAAGAAGGGGTGGGGGGCTAAAGTTAGGAACTCAACATCTGCTATGAAGATAATAACTGTTCCTACAAAGGCACATACATGGACACGTGACTCAGTTCCACTCAGTTTGCCAGTGACCTATCCGTAGGTGCAAACCAGGGTCTGCCGGGATGTGGAGGGTGTTGCTACAGAATGGAGATTCATGCAGCAACCCACTTTTTCAGTTGATAAAAGCAGGCTCATATGCCATCACATTTTCATTGTTCTCTTTGGGTGTGGAACCCCGCAGCAGGAGAGAGACTGGACGAGACCAGCACAACCCTGTGTCTTACTACTGCCTCCTTGGGTGCAAAGAAATATTAAGACACATCATGGTGCTGGCTCCTTTTGAGATGTTGATGAATTTTGAGGGTTCATAGAGGGGGCTCCCGATGTGAAATTATGGACACATCTTAAGTTTCTCTGTCAGAGCCAAAGCTCCTCCCAAGTGCCACCCATTCATCCTAATATGGCCATTTAAGCAACTAAAAATAACTTGCTCTTGGCCAAAATTACAACCATGAGGTTTCAGAAGTGTAGTTCACAAGAGTGATGTCACTTTTTATAGTCCATGAAGGAGTAATTCCAGAGCAAAGTAAACCCATGCTGTGTTGGATCAGTGAGGGGTGCTTACCAACCTTTAAAAAAGTATTGGGGTTCAACCTTTTAATAACTATAATGTACATGTGGAAAAGCGTAGTTGAGGGCATGCACAAAGTAATACCCTGTAAAACTCTGAAAGTGAAAAGAAAACGAATGGGGTGAGGACCAAACCACAAACTGATGTGTTGCTTAAACCCCCTCAAAAAATAGGTACCCCAAGTTATGTATAAGAAGTGTAGAAAAAGAAATAACCGGATGAGATGAGGGGGAGACGAAGAGGAGAAATGTGTCACCTCCCATCTCCTCCCCAACCACAACCACATTAAAGGCTTACTGGGCTGGGTTCTCTTCGCAAGGAGACGAGGGTGTGTGCGTGTGTGTGTCAGGGTAAGCTAGTTATGGGGGCTCCCTCCGACCTTATGCCCTCAGCCTGAAGAAACCCAGCAGATGGCTGTTTTCCTGAAGAGCCCTTCATTCTCATTCTCACACGACCCAATTAGGCCAACCGGTGACACTATTAGAAGTGCTTTACTTTTAATTCACACCACAAAAAGCACACAGTGACAGGTAACACAATGTCAGTTTGGGGATTCTCTTAAACAGTCCTAGAAATTCAAGCAGCAGTCATATCCAGATGTCCCCTCCCTATGCCAACCTTTTGTTCGTCTCTCACCTTGACAGTTGCTCCATCTTACCCTCTCTCTTCCACCCTTCCTCCTCCCCTAGCTAACGGTCGTCCTATGAGCTGTGACTGTTGCTGAGGGCTTCAATGGGGCCAAGAATCTGTGTGTGCCTGTAGACTTGTGATTTTGTGTGTTACTGCCAGATGGAATTAGCCTCTACTTCCCTCTCTCTGTTGTATATAGTGCTGCCCGACCTGTCAGCCACAACAGCACATACATCAGTCATGAAACATAAAGGGAAAAAAAGGGAGTGGAAGGTGGAGTGAAAGGATGAAGAAGTACTGAGCTAAATACCACAGAAGGACTGAGGTTTGAGGTTGAGCCAAAGAATAACAAAAGACTAGGGAATGAGCTGTGCCTCTACTGTATGAACTCATTATGAACATTTCTGGCATTCAAATGTGTTTCTCTTTAAGAGCAGCTGACTTTCAGGCACTGTCAGAGACTGTTTAATATCCACTGTGAAGTAACCTCAGGGTGGGTGATCACATCTTATATTGCGGTCTCTACTTCTCAGAGGAATTGTATCGACGTATGCAGTTAACCCTGTGGAGCCTGAAGAGTCATCCAGTGTTGGATTAGATACGAGAAGTAAGTAGTCATAGGCAAAAAATTGACCCAACAAACACAATCTGGCACAGTTTATTCATTTTATCTCCTCATGTCCAGTGCGACTTACACATCTACACATACATACAGCTTTCTCTGAGTCAGAACAATCCATAAGAAAGGAGATTACATACATGAAGAGCCTCTACACTGAGTTGTTTATGCTCATTTATGTGACTAGAAACTTGGAAACTTGGAAGAACACATGAGATTAAAAGGAGTTGGAATGGACAGAATGCACATGACTAAATGGAAACAGACGTGAGAAGACAGAAGGACAAAGAACAAAGATGGTGCTTATTCAGAAATGATTGATAAAAAAAAAAAAAAGATTGATGGAGTCCCTAGTCAAACCCCGAGGGGATCTGACATTTCCATTCACACTGCTCATCAGTCCCTAAATCTTTCTACAACAAAGACCCTCAGTTACGTCTCAAGATCTCCAGGGTCTCAGGGACTCAGAGGAGATCTTCACCGGGCTTTTCAGTCCTCTCTTTTCATTCAGGACCTGTGGATCTCTTGATCAAGTGTATTCAATAGTCCCTGGAGGGTGGGGGCAGGGTGGAGATGAGGTGTTGGCAGTTGGGGCACAGCTGATAGGGTGACAGTGTTTATTGTGGGGCCCTTAATTGAAAGAGGCGAGGGGCAGGGCTTTTCTCTTTTATGTGGTTTCTCCATGCTCACTGCTGCAGGCCTCATTGAGGTTAACGGATCAAACAGACGGATGTTTGGGAGTGTGAATGTGAGAGGGGGACACAGTGCAGTGCAAGAACATGAGACTCCGTTTTTAGGAATTCATGAATACAAACACTCATCTCTGCAATGTGTAATATATCTTCAGCTTTACTGACAGTTGTCATTCAACTGTGGTCACTCAGACCATTTTATGCATTATGTATGCCCATTTTTATATATATTCACACTGCAAATGTCTGAATTCCCTGGGCCAGCTCCTTGATTTCAGCTATGGAAATTCCCTTTGACAGTTGACTTGTACAAGCTACCAAGTTTCATTGTAGTACTACAATGACAATAAAGAGCTTTACTTCACAAACAAAATGTCTGCCTTAGCTAATGGATGAGCAGAACTCCAACCTGTACTCAACTTTTAATGTGCGAGTGAGAAAAAAGAAGTGAGCGGGTTGGACTAAAGTCAAATCCCAAAGCAGCATAACCTCATTCAGCTACAGTTGAAAGAAACAGAGCAACATGAAACAAACAAACTGTGGACAGAGATAGAGTACCTTTTTGCTCAGAGGAAGAAATGTGATCTCTCCCTAACAGCAGCGAACCTGGTTGGACTGAAACTGCACAGGGACCAGCCCAGATTACAAAGACAGGTACACAATACCGGTCACCTGATACACTGGTATCACTGCACTGTTTGCTTCATATCCTACAGACTCTCATTCATCAACAATAAGATGAGTTTACTATCCTCCAGCTTAGTGCATTTAATCCATTTACCTGCAAACGACTGATCTGTTACAACGGGTTTTTGGACTGTTCAGTCTTGTTGAGTCAATACATACTTTGGTGTGTCGTGGCCAAAGCTGAAGGCTTCACTGAACCAATATTTCTAAAACTGTGAACAAAAACCTGAGACTAGACAGCACATCTAATTAACCTGCTATAGTGGTGACGACTTTCTATACTCAACAAGCATAGATCAGTGCAGAGTCACCCTCTGCCTGTCAGCATGGAAAGAGAGAACGCTAAGGTCAAAAACACAGCTGAGTCAACATGTCAGGACACCAACTGGCAGAAGGTAGATCTTCAGATTCGTGACATTAAGGATTGACAATTCACATCTCCTTTAAAATACCACTGACCAAATCTCTTTTGAAACAGAATTGTCAACAAGACTGCCTGGGGAAAGTGTTTAAACTGGAAAAGTGAAGTTTTATGTTTGTATGACCCCATGTGACGCTGCAGACCAGCAAAAACCTCAACGTCTGAGTGAAAGAGAGACAGAGAGAGAGAGAGTGAGATTCAGGCCAACTACAGCAGCAGTTAAATGTCAATGTGGCCAGTGATCATCACTCGCTGCAACGACCCACCACATGTCAACAATCAAACGCACGTTGTTACTTGATATCCATAACTTATCATCTCCACACCCATCTTACCTCTCCACAACCAGGTAAAACATATGCACTAACACAAATGTCAAGGGTTTGGTTTTACATTCCTCCGTCGCCTCCATTAGTGGGCAGTAACAGGAACGGGCGTGCAGACTCCAGCAGCGCTTAAGGAGATTAACCATTCTGTCACTGTATGAAATAATATTCCACATAATCCCAATCACTGACTCCGAAAATCCCCTCTCGCTGTGTGGCATCTCTCTAAATGCACTGCTTTGTTCATTTCTACTTCCATCCACACAAACACCCAACTCAACAGCTGGATGTAGAGAGGAACTCTTAGCATACACATGTGGAGGATTAGTGTGCACAGTGTGCAAACTTCACCCACACAATTAAGGGCGGGATAAAAACAATGAATACAAACTTACACAATCACTTGCAATATGTTACTACAGAAACATGGAAACACGTTCTGTTGAAGGAAAACCATATCCATGCTTTAATTTGCGTGTGTGCTTGATGGATTTACTGTACAGCAAGTTGTTTAATAGACCACATCACAACCATAAAGGACTCAATGACACTATGTGTCCATGTCCGTAAGTTGCACAAGCAGACCATTGTACTGGGTGCACATTACAACAGGTGCTTTGGATTCTTCTCTTTTCTGTACACATCAAAGGCCACGTCAACAGGTCCACTAAAAGTTTCTTCAGGTTTTAGATGTCACCCTGCTCGTACACACCTGATTCAAATCAGCTGTCTCGTTGTCAGGCCTCTGCAGAACTTCACAGTAGATTGATTCAGGAGAGGTAGGAACAGGGGGATGTCAAAAACCTGCAGGATAGGCAGCCCTCAGGGACAGGAGGTACTCACAACTGCTCTGGTCACTCCTGGTGTCTAAATGTGATTAATCAATTAAGAAACAACACAATGAACCAGAGAAGACACATGAAGCAGCTATTTATTTTCTTTTTATATTTTTGATCCACCCGTTCATGTGACTGGGGGATTCAACATTTCTTAACCAGTAAATGTGTTTTTGAATTGGCAGTTAACACTACATGTCAAGAATGATTAGTTAGGTAAATAGACTTTTTGCCTTGAAAAGTCAATATCTCTCTCATGTTGAAACACTGTATGCACACCCGGTGTGTTTTTTTCCACCTGCTCACAGAGCATAGCCAGCTGGGAAAGACAGCATGAATTCTCTGTGGCCCTCTTTCATCAGTGCTGCTCAGTACATACAGTAAAGCCTGCAAGTACTTATTTCTGACACAGCCCCTCATACATGATGTAGCTCCTTCACAATGACAAGGAAACTTATTTCCATTCATGCTATCATCATCAGTGAAGGAGAAACTGATTCCGGAGGTGGAGGTTTTGTCTGCAGAAAATCTGGTACTTGAACTGTGCTTACATGCAGACCTGCTGCTACAATAACAGGAAGTGAAGTTGCCCATTAATGGCGCTACTGCGGTTGAAAAATGTTTCTGAAAATGGACAATTGGGAAGCAAATTGTCACACTGACAGTACTAGAAAGACAGTTACATATTAAATGAAATCCAATGATTCTATTCTAAAGACTAACCCTAACCAACCCCACTGCTGTGTGGAGTATGTCATATTTCACAGTGACAGACGTTGTACCACGTCCAAACACACACGTGCAGTGTTCTTGGCTGACAGAGAGAGACGGATGGTGAGCCAACCACAGTACATCCTATTTGGCTCAAGCAATTAAAACACATTAACATGTATATAAACAGTAACTCAGCTTCATAGTTTCAGAAAAAAAACAAGCTGTACTACAGAGCGTCCAGCTGCCGGCTGATGTGTCCAAACAAAACACACTGAAGAATTAAGAAAATAAAGATGGTGCAGCTTCAATGATGTTTATCAGAAAGGCCTTCTAGAACCCCGTGGGTCAATTCCTCTCAGAAATTCACATATTTTACTCGTCCTATCTCAAAATCAAAAAAAAGTTTAGCTACCACAAAAAACTATATTTCATGTTATGTGACAGTGTTGGTAACAGTCATGCATACTGAAGAGCAAGGAAGTAACAAGAGCTGACTTAAATAAATGACCCAAATCAGGTGTCAGCATGAGCTACTTATGCAGAAGAGGGTGGGGGACCTTCATGCAGCACATATAATAACCTAGGTCAACATGTCGACAATGGACCCTTTGACCGTTGGGCAGGAATCGAGGACGACAGATTGTGTTCTCAGACACAAACAGAGAGCTGGCTACTGACCGGGGACAGGAAATAAACATTTTTATCACAGCAACAAGTGCTCAATCCCATAAATCAGTTTACTTTTTGTACTATTTTGAATGAGATGCTGACACCTAACTGCCTTGTGGAACAACTACTTTGAAACTGTTACCAGAATTTGTATTGTGATGGTGGCAAGAAACCAGTGTGGTAATAATCACAGGACTGTTTGAGGTCACAATAAACAAACCTCACTCACAACACTGACGTCGCACCCTCCGTCGTCCACCGCCTCTGCTGTTACATCAAACATGTTTGTCTAGTGAGTAGATCAACATGTCTATATGGAGTATAGTCTCTATCTCCTCCAACAAATTCAAAAATGTTTGCTCAGCGTACCACTGCTCAGCACGTACTTGTTATGCAGATAGTTTAGTGTTTGAAACTATGTTGTCCAAAATTTTTACAACACTAAAAATACCCTCCAGACCGCAGCAGTTGTTACTGAGGAATTTTCTTTCTATCCAAATATAGTTGAAGATCCACAATACATTCTTACAATACATTCTCTCATTCCCACAAGAAAAAGCGCAAACACGCAGCTTGATTCCAAAATCAATTGCCTCCACAACATATTCAGAGACATCTCTGCCTGTACCGTGGGTTTGTACTGATATTGTCAATGTGTTTTTTCATGAGGTTGGCTGCTGAATGTACTGCCCCAGTGTGTGTGCGTGACTGTCTGCAAATGTGTGTTTGTGAAGTGGCACCAATCACGATTGAACCAGAAAACCAGTTTATCTTTCCAGAGGCAGTCATAGAGTAAATATATGTGTTTCCAGGCCTTGAGTGTGCTTTGCTTTGGATGCAGGATAACAATAACCTTTGTGTCCATGTAAGATGAGCCCCCACCTGCTTCTGTACATCATCATGTGCTGTATGTTTGCCCGCCTGCAAGTCACACACCGCAGCTACAACATGCCATAAAGGCTATGAAACATTATCTTTGCAAAGTGTCTGTAATACTTAGTGCTTATGACAACCATTGCCAGTACATTGGCAGTGTTGTATTAATGGTGAATTTCAAGCCTGTGGGCAATTTTAGAGTAACCAATCAACCTGGCATGCTTTTGGAGGTGGGAGTACCCGGAGGGAACCCGTGCTGGCACAGCGAGAGCATGCAAACTCCACAAAAAAAGCCCCCCAGGGACCATATTCCTATGAGGCAATAGTGCCAGCCATTGCACCACCATGCCGCCCACTCCATACACTATGTTTATATAATCAGCAAGGCGTTGACTTCAAGTTGAGTGTATGCATTTGAAAAGAAACAGCAAGGGAAAAAAACATAAAGGTGGAGTGACAAGGAAAAAAAAACAGACGAGAGCCAAAGAGAGAATGAAAGATGAGGGGTGGTCAGGGTCTTTGTGTTTGTTGTGGTCAGCACTGCAGCATGAGTGAACATCAAAGAGCAGAGGATGGACCGATGAGAGAGGAAAGGTCTGGAAGCCATATGAAACAACAGGAAGACAGAGAGGTCCAGAGATATAAGGCATGGAGTCAGGGAGA
The DNA here is from genome assembly GCA_901007665.1 of Aeoliscus strigatus. Classification (NCBI taxonomy): domain Eukaryota; kingdom Metazoa; phylum Chordata; class Actinopteri; order Syngnathiformes; family Centriscidae; genus Aeoliscus; species Aeoliscus strigatus. Next base: position 2,022 of record CAAKHB010001976.1, on the reverse strand, counting down.
GGGGAAGAGACTTTAGATCAGAGGAAGGAGATGATACTAAAACATGTGAGAGAGACAGTGGAATATGCTCAAACATCATGTCACATTTAACACAATGTGAACAAATGTTTGGGCAGATGTTGTACAACCTCTCAGAGTAATATTCCTTATTCTGGTAAATATGGGTTAACAGAGAAGAGGCTCATCTGTTCTGCTGTCAGCTCTTGTTTATTTCTAAAGAGGAAATGCTGTTTGGAACAAAACATCTGGTTATTAATGACATTTTCTACCACAACAATAGTCGTGTCAAATCTAAACCATAAACTTATTGAACTCCATTCAGGACTTTTCTATGATACTCAGTGGATTATAAGAGAAAGTTAATTATGTTATGTATGTGGTAGTTTGGGCAGCACAGAGCACATTTCACTGGGAGTAGGCACAGACAGCTGAGAGGTGCAGTCATATCACAGAGACAGTTGCTTCTAGTTTGACACTATTATCATTGGCATTTTTTACCCTTCAATTGATTCTCAATCAGCAAGCACCATTAGACAATGTGTGTCAACACAAATAAAACTCTCAGTAAAGTACTCTCAGTAGTGAATTCGACAGCTAATACATGAAGGGAGCATTGCATTCTGATTAGAAGACATGCTGGGTTAAATTGTAGGCTAGTTTGGTTTTGAGCTAACTCATGTGTCAGAAGAAGCTTCTTGAATGAGCAGCAAAACATCTGCAAGCAAGCAAGCCACCCCAGCTGACTCACAAGTTACTCTGACCTGGATGACTGAGAACCTTCACAGACATAGGCGTTCCGCCAGGTCCAGGCCCTTTGCATATAAAATTGGGCCGAGCAATATTTCACCCAAACAGCAGGCCTGCACAGGTATGCCGTGAGCCCTACGACACATGTCCAGTTCATTTGTCGCCGCTGACTGCAGTGGTGACAGCCAGAACATTAACCTCATGGATGATATAAGTCTAGTGGTACAAAGCCGAGAAAGCAAAGATGACAGCGTACTAAACAACTAAGAAACACAAGACAGATCAGGAGGTCAGATCCAACTGCTCTAAGATGAGGTCACAACATACAGGATTAAACTGCTAAATCCTACAGCTGGCTGTGTAAATCCCCGAAACCCAGCAAGCAACACAATCTGACAAAGACTCAAGAAATTGAAAGCACTGTCCAAGTCCTGCACCACTTTCATCCAGTCGCTGTGTATTTCTTTAGAAAACAAACACTTATAACGTCAATCAAACAAGTGACTTCATCTGTCTCCCTACCACTATATCATATTTCAACGCTTTCTTTTAATACGTCTGATGTCTAGCATGGCTTGTCTTTCCCATAGAACCTGCAGTCTCACAAGAGCTCAGTAACAAAATAACTTAAAAAATGAGCTCGTATGAACTGTAAAGTGATTCAACTGATGCGCCAGTTTCATATTAACCTTCTTCTTCACTACATGAACAGCCAATCGGCCTCTGACAGGTTCAGGTTTATTCACCCTTTCATACCTGAATGATAATCAAAAACAGAGCAATATTCTTTTTTTCAAATATCATTTTCTACTTCAGAAGGACAAGCAAATTTATCATCATCATGATCATTGATTTTATGTCATTTCCTATTTAATACATTTGAAGAAGTTGTGTGTCCTTACTGCCTAAATTCCTTGACAGTAATGTTAAAATTTGACTTGAATAGTTGCTGAGGAGTTTAAGGGAAAGACCAGCGGTCGAGAGCAGAGCAGGGGCCATTAAAAGTCATCAACAACAACCACTGACAGACAGCTGGAAGGAATATGAGTGCGAATGCTGCACACGCACCAGCACATAGGAGGTTGAGGTTATGCTGCGTATAATTAGCCACTTCCTCTGACAAACATTACGCCTGACCAACAAGACATGCATTCATCAGTCATCTCTGTCCGACTCTCACAGACTTTTCACTCCCTGACATTGGACAGGACTGCGCCTAGATTCAAAGAGGCGTGAGAGAGGCCAGTTGTATGTCTACACGCGCAAAAACTCTCT
>CAAKHB010001975.1:0-12860 GCA_901007665.1 Aeoliscus strigatus | reverse complement strand
GAAGGTCAGTCGTAGCAAGACAGAGTATATGTGCATAAATGAAAGGGAGACCAGTGGAAAAGTGAGGTTACAGGGAGCAGAGGTGGTGAAGGTGCAGGAGTTTAAGTACTTAGGATCAACAGTGCAGAGTAGTGGAGACTGTGGAAGAGAAGTGAAGAATAGGGTGCAGGCAGGGTGGAACAGCTGGAGAAAAGTGTCAGGAGTGATTTGTGATAGAAGAGTTTCAGCTAAGGTGAAGGGAAAGGTTTACAGGACTGTGGTTAGACCAGCTATGATGTATGGTTTAGAGACACTAGCGATAGGCAGAAGACAGGAGGCAGAGCTGGAGGTGGCAGAGTTAAAGATGCTGAGATTCTCTTTAGGAGTGACCAGGATGGACAGGATTAGGAATGAGGTCATCAGAGGGACAACACAGACAGGAAGGTTAGGAGAAAAAGCTAGAGAGGCTAGATTGAGATGGTTTGGACATGTGCAGAGGAGGGACAGTGGATACATTGGTAGGAGAATGTTAGAGATGGAGTTGGAGGTAGGAGACAGAGAGGAAGGTCAAAGAGGAGGTTTATAGATGCAGTGAGGGAGGACATGGAGGTAGTTGGAGTCAGAGTAGAGGATACAGAGAACAGGGAAAGATGGAAATCAATGATTCGCTGTGGCAACCCCTGAAGAGGGACAAGCCGAAAAGAGAAGAAGAAGAAGTCTGAAATGAAAAAAAAAATCCCCATTTTCCATTATTTGCATGTGTTTCTATCTATTAACAAAAAAACAGTCATGAGGAAATATTACATTACCTAATATTCTGGACAGAGATGTAATGTGGTTAATCACAAATAAATGTTTGTAAATAACCAAGTAAAAGTTTGGCATCCAATAGTCGGAACCCGTAGCTAGTGGCAAGTAGCCAGTAAGATGGCGGAGTCTCGTCATATGTACAGACAAACCTAACTGATGTCATGTGGGAACCTGACCTTTGACCTCACCCACAGCCTGGTGGGTGAAACCAGACACATGTCTGAACGTCAGGTCATGTGACAAAGAATTACCTTTACTACGGATCTCCAGTTCTCAGAGAGAAACTGCAGACGCCGCCTGTAGGCCCTCTGCTGGACGAACCGCCGCCACTGCGTCTGCACACACGTAAAACCACACATGCTGTATATGGAATCACTGTTGATCCAATGACACGGCAGCTGTTCTTTGTTCCTCACCTGGATGATGACGACAGCTCGTGTCTGGTTGCCCAGGTAACACCGTCGAGTCTTGAGCTGCTGTCTGATCAGGTGACCTCTTATGTGCGCCTGCAGGCGCATGATGAGGGCCTCACTGCGTTTCCTGACAACACTGCGGCCATACAAGCCAGACACAGACGTGACTAGGTCCTGCAGGGGACAGTCACGTGACCCATCACAGGTTCAAAGGTTACAGGTCTTCTTCTAAACTTGACACACAGCAGAGACCTCTGTCCCTCGGGCGTCTCACCTGGATTTCCTTCCGGTCCAGAAAAACACTGTTGTGGACAAAGTCCTGTGGTCGGTCCCAGCTGCCATCCAGGTTGTTGAGGTGGAAGAAGTAAGACGACCCGTCCTCCACTTGGACCTCCACCCACGGACTCCTGTTGTCTCCTGGACACACACATACATTGAACCATCTCAGGAGGGACGTCTTACACATTTCTTCAGCATCTCACCGCCCCCACACCCTCCACATCTCACCCTCCAGCGCCACCCAACCCCATTTCTCACCCTCGACCCCTCCTCACCTTCCAGCGCCTTCCGTCTCATCAGGCAGCTCAGCTGCTGCTGGTATTCTGCCGCACACTGTGGAGTGACGCTCTGCAGCGCCACCTCTGGTAGAGACAGAACACGCAGAGTCTGTTTGACCCGCTGCTCCTTCACGGCCTGGTTCACGGCTGCGAGCGCCAGACACACTGCACGCACACGCGCGCACACACACACACACACACACACACACGTAGCAGATAGGTATAAGTGTGTGTGTTTGTGTGTCTGTGTGTGTGAGAGATGAACTGACTCACACTTCATTGCGCTCTGACTCTGCTCGTTGGCGCTCCGCACACACTCCTGGACGTCAGCGATCCACAACTCAGCTCCAGAGTCTCGGCTCAGCTGATTGAACGATGTGAGGACACACGACATTGATAATCTGACCAATGACAGGTCATCGTTTGTTCTCACCCGTGTGTGTACCTGTGTGTATCCGTTGTGTAGTGGGGTGTGTGTTTCTGTTGTGTAGTGAGGTGTATCTGTCGCGTAGCGGGGTGTGTATCTGTCGCGTAGCGGGGTGTGTACCTGAGCTTTGTGTCTCCTGGCGGTGCTCAGCAAGCTGAAGTACCTGCAGGCATTAGCAGGTAAAACGTCCTCTAGACCAGCAGAGGGCAGCATCAGTGCCGCCAGCAGCTTGCGAGTGTCTCCTCTGATCAGAGCTTCATTAACCAAATTGAGAGCAAGGATCTCTGAGGGTCAGAGGTCACAGGGTCAATTCACCTGAGGGGACATGTGACACATCAGGTGTTTGTTGTACTCACGCTGGTTTTCAGAGTCGTTCACACAATCAATCACTTCCTGCAGCTGATTCCAGGTCAGATGATCTGTGGCCAGCTGCTGCTTCACCTGGACCAGAGACTGGAAGTACCTGAGGACCACATCATCATCATCATCATCATCGTCCTCATTAGACAGACCGACACAAACAGGTACAAACACAGACAGGCAGGTACCTGTCCAGCAGTGACTTGTCCACGTCAGTGAGTCCAGCAGATGAACTGACTAACGAGGACATAAAGAGCTGCAGGTTTCCCGCCTCAATGGTCTGATTGATGAGAGCGACTGCTGACAGCATCTCTACGGCAACATATAGCTCCTCCTGTTGCAGCACCCCCTGTAGGACACGCAAATATATTCAAACTTACTGGCAGGGACAGTGGCTCGCCAGGTGTGTTAGTGTACCTGGGGCGAGCGTCTCTGCAGGAGCTGCAGCTCGCTGTGATAAAGAGCTGCAGCTGACGCAAACACAGGTGGGAGCTGGAGGTCAGAGGTCATCAGACAGCTGACTGTGTGTCTGGGATCGTTGCCATGCAACGAGGCATTGACGCACTGCAGCGCTGCTTGCACTGAAACACACACACACACAAGCTTCAACAATGGTTTTGGGGGGGTGGGGTGGAGCTGCTGCAAACAGGAAGTGACTCACTGTCTCTGGCTCGCCCTGCCTCCTCGTTCGCGACAGCCACGGCTTTCTGCATTTCACTCGGCTCCAGAGGGTCCACAGACCCCTGCTGCTGATCACACACCAGCGACGTCACAACGTAGGCAAGTGTGTGTGTGCGTGCATATGTGTGTGCGTGTTGGCAGGGGTTAGGTACCGAGGCCTTCAGCTGCCGGGCCTCCATCAGCCGTTCCAGGTACCACAGGGCGTTGTCCATCCTCAGGCCTCTAATGGACAAGCACTGCAGCTGCAGCACCGACAGCAGCAACACATCGTCTTCAGCGTCCAGAGCTTCGTCCACCTGTTCCACCGCAGAGCGTACTGCAGGATTGACATGATCGGTGACGGACCGATCACTGAGCGGCGACTGATCAGTGACGGACCGAACGCTGAGCGGCTCTTCTCACCATTCACCATGTTGACGTTGTCCTGGATCTCTGTCTGCGTCAGAAGCTCTTCATATACGTCCTTCTCCTCACAGTGTCCACACTGACCAATCACAGACAACCATATGTCAGACAGTCTGATTGGACAGACAACAGACAGCCCTCTCACTGGACAGACTCACCCTGCTGGCTGCGTCCTCAGCTTTCTGTCCTTTAGCCTGTCTCAGCAGCTCGTGATAGATGCTCATCAGCGACGCTTGCAGGTTCCTCAACTGAGCATTTGGGTTCCTCAGAGCCGCCGCCATACCCGAGACGTCACCTCTGTCCACTGCATCATTGATAGCGATCACCGCTGCGTGGACTGATGGAGAGAGGACAGAGGAAAGACGGGAGTGGACATAGGAGAGAAAAGAGGACAGAGGAGACAGAGGACCGCCGTCATGATGAGCTACACCTCCTCTCCTTCCCATCTCCTCTTCTCTGCCACCGTACCCCTCCACCCCACTCCACTCCGGGCCTTGGCAGACGTCAGACATCTCCATACCTGCGGCCTCATCCACTGACAGCTCATTGGCCAGAAGACCTCCGATCTTGTTGAAAGCAGGAATCTGGATTCCGTATTTGTCCAGCTCCACTTTCATGTTGTTGATCTCCTCGTCTGAAAACACAGAGGTGGATAAGTGACTGAGCAGCTGCTAGCAGCTAGTTGCTAACAGCTAACAAATGGACCCTCATATTCACCTGTAAACTTCACCTTTCCACTCAGGTCAGGGAGCTGTGGAGCCACGCCCAGTCTGTACAGGTAGAGACTGCACACGCGCACACACACAAGTGAACCATCAGAGGCAAGCATGCACACACGCACGCACACGTTCACACACGTACACACACGTATACACACACACACGCACACACCTCAGAGCGTGGATACAGTACACCGTTCGGGGCATGTTCTTCTTGTCGTAGACGTCAGTGGTTTCTGGCTGGAAGATCTGACAAAAACAAAACAAAAACAACAGCTGTTTGTAAACTGATCAGCAGATCAATATGCAATCGATCGGGGCATCACTGACCGTCGGCAGTCCCAGCGTGGTCATAGCGTCTCTCCAGTGGTTGATGTTGTCGGTGTGACGGAACTGAAGCCCCCCTGCCTGATTAGATGGATAACTGATTATTGATCAGTGGCATGTGACAGCAATCAATAAACATATAAAGATCAGTTGGGGAGGAGGGGGGACCTGGTAGCGCTGCTGGTTGAGGTCATAGATCTTCTTCAGAGGAACGACCATTGGAGCAAATCTATGAGCCAGTTTGGCGAGAACCACACCGTTCCTCAAAGACTCCTCCAGCTCAGTGGGAGCAGGAAGCTCCTCCCCCAGACAAGCCTCCATCCACCTGCACAACAAACACAACAAATACACCAGCAGCTGAGGAGACCTGAGTTCTCTACAGAGCAGCTTCTGAAATGTTCACTGAGTCTGATTCCATTTCCATAGAGATCTTTGGTTGAAGCTGCAGTGTCGCGACAGCCAGGATGTGAACACGTTGGATTGTTGTTTGTGAACCAAGCTGTTTGAGGGTCAAAGGTCATTATCAGCTGTCTCCACTGACCACAAAACTCACCTCTTCGCCTCCTCCAACCGGCACAGGTACATGTACGCCACATTCTGGGCCCGCTGCTCGTCCATCTGCTCCGCCGTCAGACGTTCGACTGTAGCACACACACGTTCATCAGGTCGAATCACACGTTCATCAGGTCGAATCACACGTTCATCATGTCTAATCACACGTTCATCAGGTCCAGTCACACGTTCATCAGGTCCAGTCACAGCTGAAAAACGTCCAGAAACATCTGAAACTGACTTCAGAGGTTTTTGTGCGTGACGTCACAGATGCTGTGGCAGTTATCAAAGGTTGTTTGTTTTGAACCAATCAGTTGTTGGGATAATCGATCACTGATCGACCAGATCAACTTCTCCTACTTAATTCAAAAGCGTTATTTGTCGCAGGATGAATTCATCCAGAAGTTTCCACGGACCCGGATCAAGGATCCGTTCCATCAGTTTCCATGAAGTAAAACTTACAGCCGCAGCGATCTGCCATGTTCGTTCCTGGGACTTTTCCCGCCGGTTCGTCAGCTCGTTCTTGTGTCGATCGATCGATCTGCGTTTAGTTCGGTTCCGAACGCTCGGTCCCACTGCAGAGGGTCTGAATACAGGAACACACCGGAGGAACAGTTCTTGTCAGTTTGAAAGAGCCCGCTGTGATCTGATTGTTCGAACGAGTTGGGGCGTCTCCCATTGGCTGCGAGGCGCGCGCTGCATTGTGGTTTGTGTATTTTCTACCGCCCTGTGACGTCAGCAAGTCACACGTACGGCAGGCCTCATAACAGACATGTGCGCGCGCACTTTTAATTAATCCACATCAGGTCAGAAGTTCCACAGGAAAACACGGTACAGCCGAGGAGAACACAGACCTGGTCAGGTAAGAACAGAACCTTCCTCTCACAGAATCTGAGAACAGAACCTGAGAACAGAACCTTCCTCTCACAGAGTCTGAGAGACGAACCTTCTTGCATTTTTCTCAGCAGGATGTCAGCGAACTGTTCCGATCCGATGCTCTCATCACTGGCCCCACCCATCATTCATGGGACTCCGCCCCCTCCATCAGCCGTCCACTTCCCCCCACTGGCGGCCTGGGATGTTCCAAGCTTCAGCCCAGCGGCTCGGTTCCGTGTCTGCGCCACCTTGTTGCTGTTTGTGATGGCGGCTGGAGGGAACCTGGCCCTACTGGCCAGCGTGTGTCGGGGGCGGGGCCAGCAACTGGCGTCTCACCTGCGTCCCCTACTCCTGAGCCTGACAGCTGCCGACCTCCTAATGACATTTGTGGCGATGCCTCTGGACGCCGTGTGGAACGTGACAGTGCAGTGGCTGGGCGGCGCCGCCCTGTGTAAGACGCTGTGCTTCCTGAAGCTGTTCGCTATGTACGCCTCGGCCTTTGTGCTGGTGGTCATCAGCCTGGACCGCCAACACGCCATCCTGAAACCGTTGGACGCTCTGAGTGCACACTGCAGGAACCGACGCATGCTGTTGCTCGCCTGGAGCCTCAGTGTGCTGCTTGCATCACCGCAGGTATGTGGGGCGGGAGCTTACTGGACACTGATGGGTAAGAGTGTCTTCTGATCAGTCGTTGGTTGATGCTTTTTTTTTACTTCAGCATCAGAACTATTTGTCTCACGTGGAACCAGCAAAACCTGACAGGCAAACTGCAGGGTGAAATGCATGTTGTGTCATTATTAGTCAAGAGACGGAACGTTCCAGGAGTAAATCCCTTAAGAATGTTCCGCTGCAGGTGGTGTTACCTGCAGTTAGATCCAGCTAACTGCCCCCGAGAATTTGAGAACCGGAATGTTAATGAAAACATAGACTTCAGATTGTGTTTTTAAATGTTCCACAGAATGTTCCACATGTGTCAGAGGAGCAGTCAATGTTTCCCATAGAACATCTGGCCAGTGAGTATCTGGTCTGTGTCACATGACATGATGATGTCGCATGTTCTTCCTGAAATGCAGAGGGGAATGAGAACGTCGACACACAAACAACAAACGATTTGAATTACATGAAGAAAAAGAAACTCATAAAAATGGTGTCATACGCGCTCATGTGTTCACTTTTGATGTTCCACTGTCTCTGCAGCTGCTCATCTTCCAGGTTGTCCAGGCAACAGGAACCGACTTCACTCAGTGTGTGACTCATGGCAGCTTCAGCCACCGCTGGCAGGAAACAGTGTACAATATGTTCCACTTCCTGTCGCTGTATGTGGTCCCCCTGCTGACAATGAGCTGCTGCTATAGCCGCATCCTGCTGCACATCCACCACCTCCACCAGCAGAACAGAGGTACCACACCTGCAGACACCTATAAGACAGAAACACACCTGTAACAGCACAGAAGCACACCTGTAAAACAAATTAAACACCTGTGGAATGCAAGAACCACCTGTAGAACCAAAGAAACACTTGTAGAACCACAGAACCAATTCCCTCTGTCAGCAGGTGAGTCTTACCTGCGGCGCAGCGGCACTGCCGTCATTCCCAAAGCGCGGATGAAGACCCTGAAGATGACAGTGCTCATCGTCGTGTCCTTCATGACGTGCTGGACCCCGTACTACCTGCTGGGGGTCTGGTATTGGTTCCAGCCCGATGCGCTGCAGATCACACCTGAGTACATCCATCATGGTCTCTTTTTGTTCGGGAACCTGAACACCTGCTGCGACCCGCTGATCTACGGCTTCTACACGCCATCCTTCAGGAACGACCTCAAAGGATGGATGTCCTGCTGCCGTAGGGTGTGGAGGACACGTCTCTGCTCTGTGGACCGTCTGTCCTCACATCCTGGTTCCAATGAACGGAACCATCAGACTGCCAGCGAGGATGATGGCCAAAAGATGGAGGACAGGAATTCAGCAGTGTCTGCCACTTAGATCACTGACGGATAAAAGATAGAACCGTCACACAGGCACAACTGGGCCTAGAGGCTAATGACATAATTGGGTTAAATGAGTTAATGAGGGACTCGGGAGGACGAGAACGCTCCCACCAACACACGGAAGACTGGGGGACACTTGGAGACACAAGGGAACACCAGGGAAGCTTTGCTAGGAGACACTAGGACACAATGAGCAACATTAGAGGGCACTAGGGAACACTCAAGAACAACATGGGACACTAGGGAACAATCAAGGACACTCTGGAACACTAGGAGACACGAGGAAACAAACAAAGTAAAAGTGAGGCACCCACAATTCGTCACTTGTCGCCATGAGGGTGAAATTACTGCTCGAAAACTCGCTGAGACAAATGGACCTGAAATAAGTAGAAAGACATTTTCTGTTGTTTGACTTTTATTTGGTTTCAAGTGGAAACAGAAACTTTTGTCAGAAACTGACATCAAAGGTGAAAAACAACTAAAATGTTTTAAAGCTTCTTTTCTTCCAAATAAAATGAAAAGACAAAAGAAACATACAAAGAAACAAAGAGAAACATTAAAGCATCGTTCTCTCATTGGTTCACCCGGCAGGGTCTATGTTCTACAATGTGCAGACTGCAGGGGGCAGCAGACCGAGCAGCAGCACGTCCTAGACATTTTACATTCGACTGAGAACTAAACAGTAGTAAAAAACAACCATCCAATCACTACATGGAACAGAAACTACAATAAATGTCAGAATGTCGTCTCTTCTTCACATCAAATCAAACAATGTTTGACTTTTGACCCCGAGGACAGATTCAGCAGCACCGACTTGACAGAGCTTGGTTCTGTTGCTCTGTGTGAATGTTGAACCGTCTTCCCAGTCTTCTTGAGTCTTGTCTGAACTTCAGGTAATCATCTGAGGTCATCAGTCAAAGAGTCAAAAGATCATGTTCCCAGGAAAAATAGACCGTTTGTTCGAATTTTCCCAAAAAAATGAACAAATGTGGCATTTCATTTTTCTTTTGGTTTAGTTTCTTCAACGAGTCTCAAACACAGGAAACAGCTGAAAGAGAACAAGCTTCCTCTTTGGACATTATACGGCTCTGGTCTGTCTCAACACACAGGAAGAGGCCATCACGGGTTGTGGCCGTCATACAGGAAGTGGCCTTCACAAGAAGTGTCCGTCTCAGGAAGTGTCTGTCACACGAAGTGGCCGTCACATAGGAAGTGTCCGTCTCAGGAAGTGATCATCCCACAGGAGGTGGCCATCACAGGAATTGGGCGTCCCACAGGACATGGCTGTCTCAGGAGGTGACCATCGCACAGGAAGCGGCCGAACAGGGTCAGATTTGAAACGAGTCTTCAGACCTGCTAAGTTAAGATGTGATCATCTAGAAGGATCATCTGGACCGATCCGGACCATGGTCCAGATCTGCTGTGTTGCTTCCTCTCAGTGAATGTCTTGCTGAAATCCCTGAGAACCTCTTGAAGAGAGGTCAAGGTGTCATGGTCTCAGGCATGTTGACATTAAGAACTTAGGAGGCCAATCTATTCTGGAGGTTCATCTCTAAGGAATGTCTAATAGTTTGTTCTGTTGCTGGAGTCCAGAGGGGTTGAACAGACTCTGGACTTGGCAAGAAATCTACGGGAGGTTCTCAGACCTGAAGCTCAGATCCACCATGTTCTTTTGACTGTGGACTGAGAACAAACAAGATCGGAGACTTTGGGACAGTTGTGCTGCATAGAGCTGAGGTAGTTTTCAATAAGTCAGACAGGAAGTGGTGGTCAGACATGGCACATATCTTGTCTGCCAGCTTCTCAGTGAAGGCAGAAGGGACAATCAGGTCCAGGGTATCTCTGTTTGGTCAGACAGGACAGGGGCACTCGGGTACAAAAAGAACCTTTTGGTTGTCAGGTAGATCAGGAACCGCCTGCAGGACAGTCACCAGTCATTCAGGTGCTTGGCGTTAACATAGGTCTTTGGAGGTCTTTGAAGAGTTTCAGAGAGTCGGGGGGGCAGGGAGTGAGGGGGTACTCAGACAATCAAACACATGCAATGGTCAAAGGCTAAAAGTGCAGGAACATTTTATCACCACCTGACCAGAGAAACTGTGATCTCCTTTAGTTCAGGGCCTCGGAGGAGTAGCTGCTCTGTCTCTGGTCAGACCGGTGAAGAACCTGTGTCTGAGAACATCCAGGACCAGATCTCTGGTCAGAACAGTGGTGTTCGATTTGAACAGGAAACACACGGTGTGAGACAGGAACAAGCAGGTCATTGATCTTTGATCATCAAGCTTTCATCTTTGATCACTGATCTTTGATCTTTGATCAAACAATCAGCTTTGGTTTCATTTGGATCATTCATGGTCATGAATCAGAGGTGGAGCAGGTGTCACCTGGTCTCATTTCATCTCAGTGGTTTATGAACCCATGGCTGGCAGGCTGTTAGGAGCGGAGTTAGGAGAGGAATAGGGCTGGAGTTGGGCAGGAGTCAGAGGAGGCGGGGGGTTCTTATTTGGGCATCCCATCAGCTGCCTGGACAGGTGGAATCATCTCAACCAGGACCATTGCTGAGGGAGAGGCGGAGTCACATCTCTGTAGGCGGAGCAGAGGAAGAGGAAGTGAATTAGGCCATGTCCACATGTACCAAAACAATCCTTTTTTCCTCTGTTTTCCTCAGCTCGGTATCAGGAAAATCTGCATCCAAATGCATCCGCAAAAACGCATTGACAGCCTCTATTTCATACTCTAGGCCAGTAGGTGGTGCAGAAATTCACCAAAAATTGAGTAGAAGAGAGGATACTTTGGCACTTCCTGTCTGCCCAGCAAATAGATCCGTCCAAAATGTGATTTTTTTTACGATAGAAATGAGTGGAAAATTATACTGGTCTCTTTGGAGTTACTGCAGAAACAAGATCCACTCATTTGGAGTCACTGTCACCTGAAGTAACAAAGCAAACACGGAATAACCGTTCTCACAGCGGATATTTCTAGTAGCCTAGCAAATTGAAAAAGTCCAATATGTGATTTCTGACTGGAGAAGTGTGAGAAAATGATGCCAATCTTGTAGTTACTACAGAGTTCCGCTCTCTTTCAGAAGCCGCCACTTGAAATAATCAGCAAAAAACACAGAGTACCAAAAAATGAACACAGCGGCAAGATTCAACGCGGAGCTACAAGACAGACGGACTCAGAAACATGAACATCACAACCTGAAACCTGACAGACTCAATATATTCTGCTGTACAAACGCAGTATTGCAACATTGCTGTTGTTGTTATGAGTCTTCAGGGGGAAGAGGTCGAAGGCTGGAGGTCAGGGGGTGGGGTGATACGGAATGGATGTGGATTCACCGTTCACAGCAAACCGGAGGGCTGCGTATTTGAATTCCTTCACCTTCCTTGATGGATGGATGATGGCTGGATGGACATTTGCAGGATCTGTCTGGATGATCAGACTTAACGATGCAAAACGTGCGTTTGCACATCAAAGCATCTCCGTGTGGACGTGGCCTCGGTCTTAGAATTAGTCTTTATCTAAAGGTGTGTGTGTGAGGAACAGTGGTTCGGGTTAGGTTGTCTGAGTGTGTTACCTGTCTTAACTCTATGCTCTCAGCGGTTTGACCTTCCAGCCCTTTGACGTCATTCAGAGTGGGTGGAGACTCCCAGCTCACTTCCTTCCTGCAAAAGAAACTGAAAACAGCTGATGAAGATGAGGGTGATGGAGACGAGGAGCTGATGAAGATGAAAGTGATGGTGACGAGGGGCTGATGAAGATTAAGGTGATGGAGATGGTCTCACCTGCGTCTGTACCCCAGCATGATGAAGAGCAGGCAGCAGAGGACGCATGCGAACCCACTGTGGACGGCGAGCAGCAGCAAGGACGAGGTGCCGTCCGACTGATGGCAGCCGCAGCTCGGACCAGCTGACGAGTGGTCAACGATGTCAGTCACACGGTTCCCAGGTCACAGGTCAATGGTCACACCCACACTTACCTGCTGCTCTAGCTCCTCCCTCCGCCAGAGACACGAGACGGCGGTTGGTCGGACTGTCGCCATTCCCGTTAAACGCCACCAGCTGGATCTCATACACAGCTGACGGCTCTGAGAAACACACGCTGTCAGCTGCTGCAGGTACCACTGGTACCACGGTACTACAGGTACCACAGGTACCACTGGTACACGGTACTACAGGTACCACGGTACTACTGGTACCACGGTACTACAGGTACCACGGTACTACAGGTACCACTGGTACCACGGTACTGCAGGTACTACTGGTACTACAGATACCACTGGTACCATGGTACTACACGTACCACTAATACTACAGGTACCACAGGTGCCATGGTACCACAGGTACTACTGGTACTACTGGTACTACTGTCACCAAAGGTACGACATGTACCACAGGTGCTACAGGTACTACTGGTACCATGGTACTACATGTACCACTATTACAACCGGTACTACACGTAGTACTAGCACTACGGGCACAACCAGACTTCAGTGGTGTACTGGTACTGACCCAGGTGGGAGATGGTGTGCATGTGGATGTGTGATGGGAAGGTCTGCTGCCCCTGGATATGTGGGTGGGAAACCCCACGGTACTTCAGCCTGAAACCCTCCAGCGACCCGACGCGACCTGGCTGGTCCCAGGTCACCTGAACATTGGACTGGTTCAACACCTGAGTGACAAAACTGGGAGCGCTGGGAACTGTGGCACACACACACACACACACACACACACACACACTCTCTTATGTTTGTTTTAAATGGACCT